>PVKM010031214.1:0-16918 GCA_004027735.1 Carollia perspicillata | reverse complement strand
GAGTCCAGTCCCAAAAGGTTGCCTCTTGATCTCAATCCCTTTCTCCCTCCGGGACCCAGAGGGCCTGAAACTGCATCTGGCTCCCGGCAGATGCTCAGGAAGTCTCCCCTCCCTCCCGTCTCTCCTTGTAGGCCAGATACAAGGCTCTGTACCCTGGACCAGATGTGGATGCTCGGACACAGGGGACCATGCATTAGAGGCCAAAATGTGGAGTGAGCGAGGGACCAGGATGGGCCTGGCAGGGTCCCTCAAATGGGCCTCGTATCAGACCCCAACCACTCTCCAGCCTGCCTGTGGGTGCCCAGTAATAGCCCCCAGTTCCTCACCTCTCCTTCCCAGTAGATTTTTTTTAAATGACCACCATCCTCGGAGGGTTAGCCGATCCGCTGGGACTCCCTGTCTCTCTGCCTTGTCCAGGCTCCCTCAGACCTCAGGACTGTCTCCTAGCTCTGCCAACCCTCTGGAACCCAGCTCTTTCTTCCTCTGCCTCTTCCCCTCTGCTAGGCTCCAGTCCGGAAGCGGGCTGTGCTGCGGGCCTGGCCAGGGCTTGAAGGAGGAAGAATTTATTTTCCACAACCCACTTTTGTTTATGTAGCCGGAGACCCAGATGCTGAGTGCAGGCCAGGAGGGAGATTCCAGAGTCTAGAGCCAGGTGGGAGGGAGGCCACGTTCGTAGAGATGGGACTGCTCTGGGCCTTTCTCCCCAAGTTTTCCTTGAGTCAGGGCCTTTCTCCCCAAGTTTTCCCAGGAGAAACAGGAGAAGAAGAGGAAACTTCCCAGAGGCAGCCAATGAAGGTGTCAGGGAAACAAGAGAGAAGGCCATAGCCACCAGCCCCTGGGGACAGGCTATGGGAGGAGGGCCCACCTGGCTCAGGGTAGGCACAGAGACTGCTCTGTCCGGGGCCCTCTGGGCCACCATGGCCCTGGCTGGTTTTGTCTGCAGGGGGACAAAGGCGGCTCCTGTGAGGGGAGAATGGCTCGGCATCTGATCGGAGGCTCTGGTCCCGCTTTCACACCCAGAGAGAGATGCACAGAGGCCACTCCCTGGGGACCTCCAAGCCTTTCCCCTCCATCTGATGGGGCCAGCTCCAGCAGGCCTGCCGGCTCTCCAGGCTCTTTCTTACAACCGGAGTTAGAGTTTCACCACCTCTCAGCCACAGCCCCCGTGGCCCCCAGGGCACTCTCACTTGGGTCTCACCTCCCAGATTGGATTCCCCAAGACCCTAGCACCTCCATCAGGGATGAAATCCATCAGCCTCACTCAGAGTCAAACTGCCCGACCATATACGAAGGCCCTGCTAGTGCATAACTAGACCTCGTGCACAGCCCCCCGGGTTTGTCTCCAGGCAGCAGAACAGAGGTCCCTGCAGAGCTGGGCTCCCATCTTATATGGGTTTCAGTGTCCCCTCCTGGGTTCCCACCTCCTCTGACTACCCCATTAAAGTCCTCCACGTCTTCTAGCCCCCGGATTCTGTGTGACGCCAGCATGCGCATCTCTTCATAGCACTTCACAATCTCTCGTTGGTAGATTCGCTCACTTCTTCACTGTCTCACCCCCTTCACCACCAGAATGGCAACTCCCAGAGGACCTTGTGAGTCATTCACGGTCACACCCCCCGTCACCCAGCATGCTGTCCTGCCCACGGTTGGTGGTTGGTCTTGGTCGAGTAACTGCAAGTTACTTGGTGGATTGGCTGGTTGATTGCATGAATAAAGGAAGGAAAGAAGGGAGAAAGGGAGGGAGGAAAAGGAAAGAAGAGAAAAGGGGGGAGGCCATTCCTGCTCCCAAGGCCACTGGATCTCTCCACAGCCCTGGATTAAGGACCAGTGGTAAGTATCATTTTCAGGTCCTTGGTGAAGTCTTTCTGCATCTCTACTCCACCCACCCCTGAGGAGGGGCCCCATCTCCCTGTTCTAAAATAGCTCGCCAATGTCCAGTACTGATTCTAGTTAAATTTGAAAGAGACCCAAGTCGATGCCTTCCCCCACTCCCCACCCCAACACACGTGATTTACACAAGGATCCTGAGGCAAAGAGCGGTAACGTGACTTGCCAGGGGTCACACAGCTAGAAAGTAGCAGTGCCAGAACTGGATCGAAGTCCTCCCCCTCCCCACCCCTTGTTCATTGCTTTTCCCACGCACAACCTTGCAGAGGGAGAGGGAGGGGAGGCAGAGAAGAGGAGGCAGGGAGAGGAAGCACAGGAAATGTTTATCCTCTTCTAGGTGTCCCAAGGAGGTGAGTCCGTGAGTTCTCTTTCTCCCCTTCACCGCCACTAACCCAGGTCTCTGGCCCCTGACAGGTAGGAAGTTCTTCTTGATACCTAACCTCCATCCCTCCTCTCAAATCCCAGGCCATTTCTCCTTAGCCTGCATCGTCTGGGAAGGAGACCTTGGTCACTCTCCTCTGCACAATAAATGCCTTCAGACACTGGCAGCTCGTTATTCAAGCCCTCATCCCATCCCCACCCCCACCTCTCTCTCTCCTGCAGGCTGAAAATCCTGGGTCCTCTGGGCCCCCTTCCAAATGACTTCCATCACCACCCAGCAGCTGACGTGACAAACAGGGGGTGGGGGAGGGGTGGGGACAGACCTGGAATGATAGTGGGTATTGATCCATTGGAGAGCCTGAAGGCTAGGCTCCCTCCCGGGGCAGGCGGGGCACCTGGGGCTGGAGAAGTAAGAACAAGGGCCCTGAGGTCATCCTGGTCATCCCTCTACCCCTGAGGTGATGGATGCCGGACCCAGAGTGGAGACCGCAGACCTAGAAGCTAGGCTGCTAGCTCTGAGCCCAGGCTCCTGCAATGAGATTAAAGCAGGAACTGTCTAATTGATTCTGATGGAACTGGGAGAGGGAGTGAGATGAATGGAAAGCACAGCAGCAGAGGGAGGAAGGATGAGGAGGGGCCGGGGGACAGGGCCCAGTCTGGGGAGCCCAATTGCATCAGAACTAGCGAATACAATTACAGTCCCCCTGCCCTCACCCGTTCTCACACAGCCCCCTCCCCTCCCTGGGAAGCCAGCCCATTGACTGGTCTGCCCCTGAGCCGACAGAGAGGACAGCTGGGTACGGAGGCTCAGAAGGAGAGGAGCTGGGCTAATACCCCCAGTCCTGGGAACTAAGATGACACAGAAAGGCAAAGACAGTGACAGGGACTGGTAGACAACTAGAGACGTCAGAAGACAGAGGCAAATGGAGGCAGATACGGACAAATAAGCAGACCCCCCGCCCGCCCCCCATTCTCGACCAGAAAACTTCCCTCCATCACACTCACTGGCACACCTCGCCAGCCAAGTCATCTAAGGGGCCCTTTCCTGGGCCTACTCCTGCTGTTGTCTCTCCAGGGTGAGGACATGAGGGGCAGTTCAAGGAAAGGGACCCCAGGACTTTCCAGCTCCCCACTCACCTCAGGACCCTCCAAAGACTGGGGGAGAGAGAGAAAGTGGGTACGAGGGGGAAGAAGGAGGGAGCAAAACAGAAGGGCAGTGCAGGGTGCGGGGGACTAGGAAACGGAGCAAGTGGAGGCTCTGACCTGCTCCCACAGAAAGGCGGTGAAGGGCCAGCATCAGGCAGGGGGCAAGGGAAAAGAGTAGGTGGCAGAGGGAAAGCACAGGGTGCCATCAGCCAGCCAGGGAAACTGAGGCATGAAACAAGGGGACATGGCCGCATCCTCAGGCTGCAGAAGCAGGCAGGGGCCTGGGGCTCCCAGAGACTCCCTCCAGGGACCAAGTGCAGCCCCTGCGGTCAGGAGGCAGATCTGGGCCCAGGCTCTCCGGGAACTTGATTCCTGACCAGGAGACCACAGCTGGTCCGGGCTCCTGGGGACCTCAAGACCCTCAAATGTGAGTCCCTCACCACTCCCCAGAAGCCAGGAGAGCTGGCACCTCCATGTGCCCTGGTCAGTCCCTACAGCAGACGTGGGTGACATTCCCACAGCCCCTCTAATCCAGATTGAAGGCTCTCCCCTACAGCCCTCCACTCATGCCCCTGCCCTGAATGGTACAAGGTGGCTTCTTGTTCCCCCTCTCCAAAAGGTCCCAGACTCCCTCTGTGATCCACCTGGGCTTCTGGCACGTTCTATTCTCATTCTATCTGGTAGCGAGAGAAGGTTGTTCCAGATGGAGCCTCCCTTGGGCAGCCCAGCCCCAGCCCAGTCCCAGCCCAGCCCCACCACGAAGCCATGAGGGGTGAGGAGCAGGACCCAAGGGCAAGAGGCGACACCTCAGACTAGGCTTGCGGCCCTTCCCTCTGGGAGCTCCAGTGTCTTCTGGGAAATGGCTACTGTATTTGCCTTCTCCCCTCCCAATGCAGCTGAGAGCATGCCAGGAGAAAATGTATGAAATGTCACCTCTGTTGTACCCACTCTCACCTCCCACAGAGAAGAAGCCAGGTACAAAGCCAGCAGAGACCAGGGTCTGAATCCTGGCCCTGACACTCACCAACTGTGTGACCTTGAAGAAATTACTTTCCTGTTCTGAGTCTGTTTCCTCTGTGAAATGGAGACAAGGATCCTAACCTCATGGGGTAGTCGTACAGATTAAATTAAATGTGAAAACGCTTGGCACCAGACCTGACTCATCAGGCACCCTCGGGAGCTACTGGGCAAGTATCTCTGAATATGGGGCCAGGAAAGGCACGCCGGGGTGACTTTAAAAGCAAGCTCACCTGTCCCCCAACCCTTTCTGGGTCTGTTGGCTGCACACTGCCCACCCCACCCCCACCAGACAGATGCTGCCCGCCAGAACCCTCGGCAAGCGCACCCTGTCTGGAACACACAGTTCACCCTGCCATCCGGGGAATGGACACCCGAGGAAGAGGAGCCAGGAGTCCAGCAGAATGAAGCCAAAACAGCATTGTTAGGAGATGCTGGAAGCAGGCCAGAGGAGAGGTAGAGTGGGGGCACAGGAGCCCAGAAGAGGCTGGCACACAAGAAGAGCGACGACCTGAGGGATGTCTCTCCAACAGAGAAGACAGAAAAGAAAACATATCAGTGGGTTACTGAGCTCCCACCCCACACTAAAGACAAACAGGAGGAAATGAGTCAGGACTGGAACAGGAAATGCTCAAGTTAGACAACTGGCAGAACTTCCAGTGAGGTACCACACTGCCGGAGAAGTCCCTGTTTTCACCCTACTATCCTTCACTCTCAAATGAGGTCTGAGTCTTCCCCTTTCCATGACTTAATATAAAACCTCAGCATTAGAAGTCCCTGCTCACCCCAGCAGGGAAATAGGACGGGCCCTGCTCCCCTAACCCCCAAATCCCCAGCCTCAGTCGGCTCAGGAACTTCTGTATGGATTCCCTGACAGAAACAAAACCTATTCCCACCACCCGTGGTCACCTTAGATCCCGGGGGTAGAGGACCACTTCCCATCTCGACATCTACGCCTCACACTCCGAAATCCCTTCCTCTTCCTCAAGCAGACCTGACTCAGCCCGGCGCCAGACTGCCCCCTTCCTTAAGCTTTCTGTCTCTGGTGGAGAGGGGGTGCAGAGTGAAGGGTGCACAGGCAAAGGATGGGGTCGGGGGTGGGGAGACTTGGGAAGCAACTTGGACAGGATGGAGCCCTCTTTTAAAAGAGACCGATGGAACACCGTTATTGTTCCAGATAGTAAGGAAAAACTGGGAAGTGGTTAGAAAAGTGGCACGTTTTGTTTAAGGGGCCGAGGGAAGTAAGTGAAAATGGGCCTGGAAAAGGGGGCGTTGTATACAACATGTACAGGCATACCTGCCCCAGAGGACAAGGTGGGTGTCTAGGGGACAGAGTCCAGGGCTGGGACCCCGTAGACAGTAGCAGAGTGCCAGGGCAGGAAAGAATGAAGGGGGGTAGAGTGCAGTACTCCCCGGAAGAGGAAAAACTGGTGCCAAAGGAACTTTCTGACCATTTTGAACCCCCAAAGGACATGTAAGCCTAATGCAAATAATATGCAAATGAGGGCTGACAAAAAATTCTTCTTCTTTGGCAAACTTGACTATAAGATGTCAGCATGAGGGCTGCCCTGGAGGTAAGAATCACACCCCAGTCCTCCTCAATCCCCTCATCTTCCTGGAGGATGCTCCTCACTCCCTGCAGCTTTGGGCCCCAGGGAAGGGGGCCTTGTGGGGTCTGTCCCCACCTTAGGTCTCTTTCTAGACCCCCGAGAGCTCCTCATATCTCTACCCCTTGCACTCCAAACTTCCTCTGCCAACAGACTGTCCCTTGGCCCCCAAAAAAGGGAACCCTGCCTTCCATGGAGAGCAGCTTTCTGTTAATGAAAAGACGAAGGGAGGCGGTAACGGGAATCAATTAATCAACGATCGTGGGGGCAGGTTGGGCACCCTCCACCCAGGTCAACCCAAGTCCCGCCAGGCCTTAGAGTCCTTCCAGAAGGGAGACCCCACAGCCTCCCCAGATCATCCTGTTCTCTGGGTTCACAGCCCCAGCGGCCTGGGAAGTGCTTCCGACTCTCTGACCTGCTGTTTTCGAGCTGATTTCACAACTCGCCATCCCCTGGAAGGCATCAAGGCCACACCTAAGAGAGCTGCTCTAGGAGGAAGAGGTGGAGTAGCCTCTGCATCTGGACCCCGAAAAGGCCGCATCTTCCAGCCCTCCTCGCCAGTCCCTTCCTGCCTGCCAGCCAACCTTGCTCCTCTGCAGGTGAGAGAGGTCTGAGACCTGAGAAATGCGGTGGATACTGCCGGCTGCACTGGCCAATGGAACACACACATTGACTTTTGCCCCTTCCCGCAATGCCTCTAAAGCAACAGCAAAGACCTTGTGGCTGTTGTTGAAACTGGAGTGACGTGCAGCACAGTACCACCACTGCAGTCGTCGGGCTCGGAAATCCACTGGCCCAATGAGTCACAACTAGAGCGCACACGCCCTCCCAACACTGTGGCTTCTTCCCTGGACCTGAGCAACCCAGAAGGGGCCTCAGGACGTGCTCCAGCCTCCCAGCTCAGTCCCTAGGAGCTCTTGTTAAATATTTTGATTATCACCCCTGACAACAGTGTCAAAATTCTGCGAGCCGGAGAGCAGATGGCTGAACGGGAACGGTGAGCCGGAGAAAGCTGAACCCTTAGCTGGCTGCAGGAAAAGCCAAGAAGGGGCCAGATTCTTCAGCACAGAACCTTCCAAAGACTCTGATACCTTTAGGGGTGGAGGTGGATGTGAACCTAAATCAGGAAGATTGGTAGAGTAACAAGGAAGTGGTTGGAGTTCCAGGTCCTGTCCTGGGCCCCAGCAGTAGACAGGAGGTTTATTTCCAGAAAGGCTAAAACATCAGGCCTTGGACGGGGACCACGGGGCGCAGTTGAGGGTAGAGTATTGACAGGAAAGAGGGGGTTAGTGAGTGTTTACTGAGTGTGAGGCGGCCAGGCCAGTAGCTGCCCCCACGCTGCTTTTCCTGCAGCCCACTCAGGGTTCAGATCGCTGGGATCCGACAAGCCCACGAGGAGAGATCCAAAGCCACTGAACGCAGTTCCCCCAGTGCAGCAGCCCAGCCAGACTCCCTTCAGCCAGGCCCTCCATGGGTCCTTTCCGCACCCCGGAGCAAACAATCTACCCTTTCGTGTCCACTTGAAATAGAAGCCGAAACCAGGGCTCCCAGGCATCTGAAGGCAGAGAAGCAATAAGGATCAAAAGCGACTCAGAGGAAGCGGGTGGAATGTAGGGAGAAGAAAACTTCAAGGTAAATGAGTGTCAATATTCTCAGAGAGCTCAGGGAGGAAGCGCCCTCACGAACCATGAACAGGAGGAAATTATGGAAGAGGGAGAACGTTCAGAGAACACATACACAAAGAAGCTCCTGGGAACTTTAAAGCACAGAGCCCGGCCTGAGGCCCTCGGCAGGCACCAGGCACCAGCCGCCAGCCGCCCCTTCACCCACTCTGCACTCACTGGCAGAAGGCCAGGCGCCCCTCTCCTCCCCTTAGGGCCCCAGAGTCCATGATGGGAGCAATATGGAGACCAGACAGGAAATGGAGACCCAGACACAGGGACAGACCCCAGGGGCCTGGAAGAGACAGAGGGGCCAGGGGTGGGTGAACTTATGGATGGTCCCTCTGGAGCCCTGTCAACCACTGACCCAGCAGAGAGGTGCCTTGCAGTAGCCCCAAGAGACAGAGAACCCCGTCTTGCCCAGTAGGAAAGCCAATGCTCAAAGAGGTTGAGTCATGGCTCAGAGTCTAAAGCCCAAGAAGGGCGGAGCTGGGAAAGAGGATCCCTGTCGCAGCCTGCATGCGACAGAACCATCTCAGGCTGGGGGGGGGTCTGTGTCTCTGAGAGTCGGGACTTGCGTTCAAGTCCAGACTACTGACACTTACCAGCTAGGAATCCTAGGTTGATCCTGGCACTCAGCTCACTTCTCTCTGCCCATGTGTCAGCCACCAACACCAGAAAGCCCCTCCCAGGCCCTGCAACCAGGCCTCTGGCTACAGCTCAGTGGTGGGGAGGCCCCAGGGCCCTGGAAGAATATGTCCCCCAAGCAAACCATGGGGGACCTGTGGGCTGGACCCTGCCTCTTCCCCGGACTATCCTGAAGGCACACCAAGCATGGGTCTATTCTTAGCCAAGGCCCAGTAGGCAGCCAGCCACTCAGTGTTATTCTAGACTGTGGGGTCATTGAGCTGGCCAAGGCAAAGGGGAGCCACAGCTGTGGCTTAGAAAATAGCATCCCTGGGAGGAGGGACCCCACTTCGAGGGAGGGGCAGGAAGAACAGGGCCTGGGGCAGTCAGTCGGGGCCCAGGAGGGCTGAGCTGGAAGCAGAAACCCAGAAAAGGCTAGAGCGCTGGTGCAGCAGGGGGTGACAGGGCCTCCTGGAACTGGTGTCGGGGCCAGGGGGAGGTGCCTCTCTGGTCTCTCCTCAGTGAAAGGAGCAGTGCCAAGGAAGGCAGATGCCAGGGTGAAAACAAGGAATAGGCATGAAGGAAGTGAGCTGGGAAAAGAGGGACGGCATACCCTGACTGATGTGGCTCTGTCGATTGAGCATGGTTCTGCAGAGCGAAAGGGTCGCAGGTTCCATTTCCAGTCAGGGCACGTGCCTGGGTTGTGGGTTTGGTCCCCAGCTGGGGTGTCTTCAAGAAGGCAACCGATTGATGTTTCTCCCTCATATCAATGCTTCTCTTCCCCTCTTTCTACCCCCCTTCCCTTCTCTCTAAAGATAAAAATATTTTTTAATTTTTTTAAAAAGAAAAGAGGTAAGGGGCAAAGGAAGGAAAGGAAAGAGAGAAACAGAGAGATGGAATGATGGGGAGAATCAGAGAGGCAGAGGTGGTGAGGGGTGACAGCACCCACTCCTGGGGCCAGAGAGTCAATGATTTGCCCCGCTACCCGCGCCCCCATCCTGCACGCACTCCCCTCCCAGCCCTATTTCCTCCTCATCAAAGGCACCCTGTCTCCTTTCTCCCACTAGCGCTGGCCCCAAGACTGCTCTGTATCCCTGAATCCCTTCGAGTTTCCTCCCTGCCCCCAAGTTACACAGAAAATACACCAAGCTGGGACATGAACACACGCCCGTGCACACACATGCGTGCACACACACACTCTGCCTCCTGGGAAGAGATGGGACAATGGGGAAGGGCGAGGGTGTCCTTTTGTCCCCATGCCTGGCCTTGGGAGCTCAACTCCACACAAAGAACTTCACAAAGGGCCTCTGACTCCCAGAGGGGGAGATAAATGGAGAAAGGAGGGGAGGGAGAGGGGAACCCCAGAGCTAGAATGCCCAGTCAGCGGGTCTGGGAAGCAAGATGGGGGCTGTTCTCACAGCCACAGAGGGCCCTGAAGAACTTGGAAGAAAGGGGAAGCAGGGGGAGGGGGAGGGGATGTGTGCTCAGGGGGTAGGGAGAGAGGCAGGGCTTCCTGGAGGAGGCGGTCAGAAGTGCCAACTGGCTGGAGGTCATTTAGAGAGGTAGCTGGGCTCCTGCACCCGGCCTGAACAAGGAGGCAACAGGCCCAATCCCACCCCATCCCCAGGGAGGGTGGCTGCCACCGCTGGAGCCCTACCCACCCCCCCACTCTCTCAGTTCTGAGTAGAAGAAGGGGAGGGGGGGTGGTCCCAGGAGAAGGACTGAGTAGTCGAGCAAGGCGATAATTTCTTGCTCCCGAGGGACCGCTGATACCCAGAGGAGCCCCTCCTTTGTGACACTGTTGAGAGGGGGGCACGGTCCTACTCAGTGGAAGGGGAGCAGGCAAGACTCAGGGCAGAGGCCAAGTGCACTGAGCCAGGAATCCTAAGACCTGGACTAACAGTGGTGACACTGTGGACTCGCCCTCCCATCTGTAAAATCAGGCGACAGTGCCTGCTCACACCACATCCCTTCACATCAGGGCTGCTGCGAACATCCGTGTGAGGCTCTTTTTAGGACGTTTACTGTCATCATTGCTAAATGACCTCTGGCCTGCCTCCCAAGTCAGACACCCCCAGCCCAGGGCCCTCCCCACTTCCTACCCCTGCTTTCTGAGAAGGGTTCAGAGATGAAGCCCATGGCCAAGCCAGCAAGGGATGGGGTCGACCAGATGACCTCAAAGGCCCCTTCCAGAAGTAGAAGAACATGGACATTTATTGATGGCCTACTGTGTGCTAGGAACTTTCTGTGGGTTAGCCAACGTAATTCCCTTGCTAATCTTGCAAGGCAGGTACTGCCGTTCCCGTTTCTGGATGAGAAAACTGAGGCTCACGCAGTTAGTCAGTGCCAAAGCCCAGGTCTGCAACCTGATCAGCCCAACCCCTGGGTCCCGTTTCCCACCACAAACCCTCCTGTACGTTGTTGCCATGGTGCTATAAGCTTCTCTGTCCCTACTCCTCTCCCCCAACCCCTGAACCCCTGAGCAGAGCTCTCAGAACGGCCTCCCGCCCCACAGTCATCCCCAAGTGACCTCGGATTCAGGACTCCTGACTGCAGATGATGGCAAAAAAAGGAAAGGAGGTGCCAATGAGAACAGAGTGCAGACAGCTCACAGTGCTGGCTGCTTATGGCGTCCCAGAGCTTGGCAGTTCCTGCGAGGCTGGCTCTCCGTAACAGCCTGGGAGGTGGGCTCTAGTCTCTCCATTTTACAGATGAGCAAGCTGAGGCTCAGGGACACTACAAGTTTGCCCAGGACACCCAGCCAGGAAGCAGTAAGCAAAGACTCATCCGGTTGCCTGTCCCCAAGTCACTGCTTCCTCTCTGAGCCCAAGGCCTGGGAGGGGCCATGCTCAGTGGCCCAGGGGTCTTGCCACAGAATGCTGAAGACCCAGAGAGAACCTCTCCCCTCCATTGCTACCTCCAACACACTCACCCCCTGCTGCTTTGCTGCAATCCCATTAAGAAACAAGGGAATTAATTAGCCCCACTTAGCATATTGAGTGGCTGGGGTTCAAGAGGCCAGTCTGGGTGGCTCACACATCTCACTGCAGTCAGACTGCCCTGCAGTGGTGCAGAGCTCACGGGGGCAGTGGAGGGGGTGGCCTGGCCAGGCCGGGCCTGGTCTGACCTCCCACACATGGCCTCAGCTCAGGGCCCAGGAACACTTGCTCCAGCTCCAACTTCATTTCCCTAATGGTGTCACGGCTTGGCATCTGCTCTCCACACTCGTGCTCCACACTCTGGCCAGCCCCAGAGAACACCCAAGGTTAGTGTCAGGGGTGGTGTCCGGCTGCCCACTTTCCCCCAGAATGACCTTTGAGGTGGACAGCTCTGTCCGGGGGGAGAAGGGGAGGTCAGGACAGTGCAGGAAGTGCCCCACCCTGGCCGCTCACTGGCCCAGTGCGCCTGTGCCTCGGTTTGCCCCACCGCACTGAAGCACCCCAAGCAGGAAGGAAAGATGAGGAGGGGAACAGAGAGCACCGTCAGAGGTCAGATGGAGCCAGCCCTCTGCCCCAAGCAAGACCACACTGTCTGCCAGGACTAAGGCAAGGGGTATGAACTCAACAGCCAGGATCGCGCGTAAAGCCAGGCCCAGAGGGAGGAAGCCCGGCAGCCAGGCCAAGCAGACCTAGCCTGGAAGGGAGATGACAGCCTGGGGACCGGGCTGCTGCCTCCTTCCAGATACTTGGGTAACCCCTCCTGCCCGCCCCCGCCCGCCTCAGACCCCCAGGATGGACGGTCCTGTCCTCCTCGGTGTTCCGAGGCTCTGCAGCAGCCACAAGAATGCACCTCCCAGACCTCCTGCTGAAGGGAACAGGGCAGACAAAGGCCCCAGCTGAGCTCTTTCAAATTCCTTGCTGGGTCTGCTGGGGCCATGCCTCCCAGGGCTGCTCCTTGTCATTGGCAAAGCGCATGCATGCCTCTAAGGCAGACCCAGTCCTGGAGACAGAGTTTTCAGCCAATACTGGCTCGTGCATTCCCTTTGCTGAACTCTCCTTAGATTGAACGGAAGGCTAGGACCCTGCCGTCTAACCCTCATTCTCCCTGTCTCCCCTCCACTCGGGGCGAGACTCACATCACCATCGGAAGGCTCTCCCAGCCTTTCTTGGCTCCTTCCTTCAACTCAGGCATTTTCCCTAATAAAATCTTTACATATTTAATCCCATCCTTTTTCTCAGAGGACTCAGACTAATACAATCATTCAATAACAACAGCAAGAATAGCTTCCCTTTATTAAATGCTAGCAATGTACCCCATTCTGTTCTGTGTGCTTCTAAAAGAAGCAAAGGACATCAGGACACAGAGAGGTCATGTAATGTGCTCAGCAATGCACAGCCCTGAGGTGGCAAAGCCTGAAGAGAACTTAGTTTAACCCTTACGGCCACCAGTAAAACCACTACTCCACACTGCCTCCCCTGTAAGAGAGATGCCATCCATCCTTGCCTCCCTCTTTTGGGGGGAAGAAAGAGGGTGGAACAGGGACTCGAAACTCCTGAGGAGTAGGCCACACAGACTCAGAAAGAAAGAGAGGCATGAGAGAGATTTAAAGAGAGAAAGGAGGAAATGAGACAGAGAGGAAACCAGGAGGAGAGCCAGTTCCAGCCCCCGAAAGAATCCTGACCCTACAAGCTTGAGCACCTCCCCTCCCCGGGGCAGGGACAGGCTGAGCTATCGGACCAACAGAAGCAGAAGGGGAAGGAGAACGCGGCCCTAGAGCACTTTCCTACCCCACCCACTTCGTGCCATCTTTGGCCAGCCACCCTGACTTGCCCCCCTCAGACATGTGACGAGGGTGCGCCCGAGGCGCCAGCCAAGGAGCGCCGCAGCCAGCCTTCTTGTAGCACCAGGTCCCAGGAACCTCGATTCCTACCCGCCCCCTCCATTCCCCATCCTCCTACCCTTCCAGGGCAGGGCCAAGAGACCTAGCCCCATCTCAGGGTCCCAACAAAGCCAGGCCTGTCCCCTGCCCAGCCTCCGTGGAAGTGACGTCTGAGCTGGGCAGCAGGTGAAACTGAGCCAAAGGGACGTGGCGGGAAGCCAGCCGCACCTCCTCCAGGTGAGCTCTCGGCTTAACTCCGGGCCTGCCAGGCCCACGTTCTTGAGGTTGCTATTTAGGAGACAAAGGGGTTGGTAGAAAAAAACTCAGGGACACAGAAGGAGAAGCAGCTTTCAGGGGGCGCCCCTAGACACACACACACACACTTCCCATGTGGCCCAGCCACATGGGAAGGACCCAGCAACAGGCTCAAGTCACCCCACACTCACCCACCTCCCACCTTCCACCCTGTGCCAGAGACAGTTTAAAATGCAGATGCCCCCCAACACTGGGTGACCCTCCCAGGGGCTCTCTATGGCCCTTATAAGTCTAAAGCCCAAACTCATTAGCTTGGCATTCACAGCCTCTCCCATCTGGACCCCGCTTCTGAAAGGCCTCCCCCCCGCCCAACACTGCAGGTCCTTAGGGCCCCACACACTTTCACACCCCCAGGCCCAACAGAACGGCCTTGACTTCCCTAGGTGTCAGTGGACTCACACTCACCATGTAGGACCCAGTTCAAAACGTCAGCTCCCCCAGGAGGGCATTCCAGACGGCTCCAGGCAGAACAGCCCACTCCCTGCTCTAGAAGCCAACGGCAGCTTGGACAGGCCTTCCAGCACCTTGTCTGTGGTGGGTGCACTCGGATGTCACAGCAGAGGGTGAGCACTTACTGGAGAAACCAAGCGTGTGTGCCTGGTACACGGCAGAGGGTGAGCAGGAGAGAGGAACGGTGGCGGGAGCGAGGGCGAAGGGCAGATGGGTAAAAGAGAAGGTGGTGGCTGGATGGAGAAACAGGTGGGTGGAAACGTCGGTGAGCTGAGAGGTGAGCAGACAAATGAGAACTGAGAAGCTTCTATAGGGTGCACAACCAACACACCACACACGCCAGGGCCCGTAGGCTACCCGGACCTCTCTGCCAGAGGCTCCGAGCATTGGGTCTAGGGGCCCACCTGGCCATTCTGGACAACTGCGGTTTCAGCTGTGGCAGGAGGATGTGATGAGATGCAGTTTGATGGCAACACTCAGAAGCTCCCAAAAAAGAGGCGCTGGCAGGAAATGCCAAGAAGAGCTGAGCAGAGGTGAAAGCTTGGGCCGACTCCAGAAGACAACGCCGTGGGCCCCCCGTGACTGCCACCCACTGCCAGCCCCGTCACCGGGGCCATCTCCCTTCCCACTCCCTTTAAACCTGGAAAAGGGCCTTCTGTCAGTCGACCTCCTCCACCCCTGCAGACATCCCTTTTTGACCTCCAACGATGCCAGAGCTTGACCCAGTGGTCTCATTCTAGCTGCCATCCCAACCCGTGTCCCCCGCACTGGGAGCCCAGAGGAGCTCGGCCCAGGCCAACAGGGGATCATCCTCAGCCTTTGCCCCGGGTCCCTACCTGCCCTACTCTCGCCGTTCATCTGTTCATCCTCTGGGCAACCCTGACTGAGCATCTATAGGCTGCGTGTCCTTTGCTAACTTCCTGGGATACCAAAGTCACTAAAACTTGGCTCTGTCCTGAAAACACTGTCTCACAGACTTACTGGGGAGACAGACTTGCGAACAGAGAGCACCAGAAGCCCCCTTACACTCTCTTACCCTTGGCCAGAAAGGAAGTCTAAAGCTGAGGCCTCTCCATCCCCCCGGGCTGGGGTGGGTTGGAGACCCCGCTTCCTGCTCTGGACTCTGGAGCTCTTCCAGCTGGGAGACGGAAGGACCGGCTAGAAATACCAGGGCCAGGGTCTCTGAGGGGAAGGGAGTCAGCTTAGAGATCAGAGCTGGGTCATTCTGGAACCTCAGCATCACCCGGGTCCCCTTCGCTCCCCGCCACTCGGCTTCTCTACTGATGGCAGCCTCTGCTTCCCACTCGCAGGCCACTACCCCTCCGGGGGCTGCCTTAGCTTGCCTGCCCTTGGCACCACACTTTGCCCTGGTGCCAGGGGCCCTTGGCAAGTTCATACTTCAAACGAGGAGGCAGCGGCTGGCTTCCTGCCTTCCAGGAAAGAGAGAAGAACTAGAGGGCATGGCCCTACCCCCAGCCTCACACCCTTCTCATCCACCAGGGACCCAGGCCTGCCCCCAGAGAGTGGGTGAAGCTGAGAGAGGTGGTCGGCTGACCCCACCCACCCCCACTCCAACTTGGCCTCTAGAAGTTCTTCCTTCTTCCCCTCCCACACTTGAGCCCCACATGAGAGGGGCGAGCACGACGATAAGAGTCGCTACAGAAGACATACGAGGGTGTTAGAGATCCTTCTCCCTTTCCCCAGATGCCTCTCGTCCCCCTTACCAAGATCTCAGAAGCGCCCCGTGTGCAGAGTGACGCCTTTGATTCTCGAGATGCGTGGCCCAGAGCAGGTGCTCAAGAATGCTTGTCAACTAAGGGACTAGATCTTACTTGTCCCCACCACAAAAAAGAAAGGCTGATGTGACACGATAAAAGTGTTAGCTCCCGCGACTGTGGTAATCACAGTGCAGGGAATAAGTGTATCAAATCGACACGCACCTTAAACTTCTACAAGGCTGTCAATTAGACCTCAATAAAAATAACATTTTAAAAATACACCAGCTTACAGTGAAATAAATTCTACTCAGAACTAAGGTAATAAAAAAAAAACTAAGAAAAAAAAATGCCTGTTGAGTAAATGCATGGCCAGGCCCGGCTGTCATACAGGGAGCCTGTGGGGAAGGGAACAGTTGCCACTAGGAACAAGCTACCCCGTGTCCGGGGTCAGGACATTTGGGTTGTGGGCCTGGCTCTGCCCCTCACCTGCTGCGGGGCCGTAGGCAAGTCATGTCCCTCCCCTGGGCCTCCGTGTGCTCCACTGGGACACGCAGGGGCTGGGTGGATCAGGACCATGGGGGGCTTGAGGGCAGAGATGACGCGGTGTGTGTGTCTCTACCGTGGTTGTATGTGTGCACATCTCCACGCACATTTCCCTCTCAAGACGAGCCATCGTCTTCGTCAGATTCTCAAGTGGATCTGTGACCTCACAAGGTTCAGAAGCACTAACCAAGTTCCTTTTTCAGCTCTGGGGGGTCTGTGATTATATATCACTAGAGAGGGAAAAAGAGGAAGTAATTCAACCATAATAGTGTTAGATTAGACCCCAGAGCTTCCATCAGGCGGGCAGGCCTAACACCTAACAAGCATGCAAAAGAGGCGGCAGAACCCAGCCTCCTGGGGATCTCCTTAACTCAGCAGGTCTCCCTCTGGGCTCTTGGGCAGAGGCCAGGTGAACTGACCCCAGGGACTAGATTTCGGAGAGAAGAAGCAAAGCAGCCTGCAGCCTCCTCCCCTCTGCTCCCGCCACCGTCTGACAAGCACGCACTTGTATTTGGACCCGGCTGAGAGTGAGGAGGCGAGGCTGGCACCTGGAGATGCCCTCCAGGCCCCTTGGCGCCCAGGTCAGAGAAGGTTTGGCGGGAATGCTCAGGCGGAATGCCAAGCCCCACCTCCCCTTCTCCGGAGGCTGGCAGGCTGGCATGTGCTGCCGGAGGAGGGCTCAGTGTGTACAGCAGTCATGGGACCCCGGGGAGGCCACCGGGGGCTGCAGGGCCACACCTCCAGGCT
>PVKM010031213.1:0-16711 GCA_004027735.1 Carollia perspicillata | reverse complement strand
TTATTTCCTCTCTTCTGCTTAATTTTCATTATTTTATTCTTCTTTTTCTTTTTTAATATAGGTGTAAGCTTAGATTACTTATTTAAAATATTCTCATACTATAAACTGTTAATACCATAAATTTCCCTCTGTATTGCTTTGGTTGCTTCGTGCACATTTTGATAGTTGCATTTTCATTTAGTTTTGACTTTATGGGTTATGGAGAAGTATGCTGATTATTTTTCAAATTATTGTCCTATTATTTTTATGTTCTTTTCTAGTTTAATTCCATCATGGGCAGAGTATCTGCAGTTGTTGAGTATTGTGCTTTAAATGTCCATTTGTTTCAGTGATTGATGGTGTTATTGATTTCTCCTATAAACTTCTAGATTTTTTTTTGTCTATTGGTTCTATTGATAACTGAGAAATAAATGTTGCTATTTCCATCTAAAATTGAAGATTGGTCTATTTCTCCTCTCAGTTCTAGAGTTTTTTTGCCTCATATTATCTGAGGTAAGTATATGCATTTATATTTAGAATTATTTTGTCTTTGGTTTGCTGATTAGGATCACATCTATGTATGTGCACTTTGGAACTCCATCCAGGAGTTTCTTGACAAATGTATAAGATTTATTGCCTGAGCTCCCCTTAGTGCTCTCCTTGGTATTCAGTGATTCCCTGGGTCCCCTTTACTTTCATTTAGAGAGAGCTAGCACTTGCTTTACCCAGATCTCACACAGCTCTGTGGCTGTACCATCTCTGAAGACAAGGAGAGAAAAAAAAGCCACATGGTTTTGTCCCTATACTTTTCGTGCTACTGTTCCACCACTCAAGGAGAAAAGTTTTCCTCCATCAGAGTTTGGGATCCTGTGATTCCATAAGAATGTTTTAGTCAAACGATTTTTTTTTTGTTACATGCTTATATAATGGAAAGGTAATAGTTGTTCGTTGTGTTGTAGTCAGTCTGCTAGAACTGTGGTCAACCTACTACTAGTAGTAGCTGCTTGTGCTAATTCTTCCCCTGGTTTCTTTTTATATTGTTACAGGCAAATAAGGAGATAATTTAATGACATAAATTTCTAATTTATGGTTTTGAAATGCAAGTTTTTTTTAAGTTTTAAATATATATAGTGTTAGTTAAAAAGCAAGTTTGTTTACGAAGACATGGAAAACATTAGATGGCTTTGTAATAAAATTATTTATTCCTAGTTAGTGAGGATCCACATATGAGAAGCAAGAGATTTTCACTTTTTTGTGAGGGCTGGTTTTATTTTAAAGTTGAACGAGACTGAAAGCAGAAGTAGAACTTTAAGTCAATTAGTCTGGATATTGCAGTAATGTTTCTTTTTCTGAATATAGTCTGAATTTTTCCTATTTATATAAAACAACATAAATATAAATAATAAATTAAATCTAAAGAAAAATGCTTCTTTCATAAGATAATTTAAATTTATGTATTTACCCTTACAATTTTAAATGATCAGATTTATTAGCTATCACTAAGGTAAAAGTTAGACAATTCATATTTGGACATATTCTTATGTAAAGCAAGTTTACAATTTGTTGAGTTTGACAAATTTCAGAAATAAAGTCAAGAAATTCTTAAAGTGTAACTATTCAACGTTTTACATTTTATTAAAATGGCCTTCAGATTTCTAAATGTAAAATATTTTTTAAGTAGGTTAGTTACAGTTTGTTCAGAATTTGCTCAGGTTTATTTTGAAGACTTTATAAATGGCCTGTTTTTCTCAACTTCCTTTCTCTATCAGTAAGTAAACCCTTACTACATCTATATATTTACAGTAATGAAAAGAAAATACCATACATTTTTAAAAGTTATTTACTGATCTCTTCATGAATTTTTTGCTAAATTTCTAGCAAGTAGTATCTTCCCAGAACCAGTACAGGTATAGTGTTGGATCAGCTTATTATCTGTGAAGGAATTAGTAGATATATTATTTTAATTCTTCCCATAGATCTTTTGAAGAATGTGAACCTACTTCATTCCTTCTCTTAGTCAAATTCTAGATTATTGGGTAAAATAATTGATTTCAGAAAAAAATAAGTTAGCTAAGCAGTCTTTTATTTTAAACTGCTCTATAATACAAGATTGAATAATATTAAGTTTAATATATATATTGAGATAAAATAACTAAACATTTCAGGGGGTTAATAGTATGGTTAATTAATGTCAGTCCACAGCTGGCACATTCTACTATTCTTTAAAAAAATGGGTCTCCTTTATGAATAACATATTTTTGGCCTGCCAGATAAAGCAGGCGGTCACAGGAGATCTTACAAGTAATTCAGAAAGGAAGGGGAACAGCATGCTATGGGTAGTGCTCAACATTCTGCCTATTTTTACTTACTTTTAATGAACAGAAAATTCTCCAGATTCATTTCTTTTTGTTTTATAATTTTAAAGAAGTAATCAGAAAAGTTCAACAAATATTTTACTCCCGACATTGTGGTTGTTGAAAACTGTTTGGCCTCTGAAATCCACAGAGAAATGAATTTCAATACCAAGTCTGTTGTTTTTTGTGACCTTAAATGAATCTGAGTCTCAGATGGTTCAACTTAAAAGCCAGTATAATTTTACTTATACCATATGGTCATTATGCTGGTTTAAAAAGTGGTTGAAAGCACTAGAAGAGTCTGGAAGAGAGCAAATAATACTTTAAAAAATCAGTTCAATTGATAACATTACTACCTTATTTAATGATAATTAATAAAATAGCATTGAAGTGCAAATTTGGATGTAGGCTCACACCTGGTTCACCTTAAAAGAGGCTAGCAGTGTTCAACAAGAAAGAGAGTGAAGTCAAGAGTAATGAAACAGGGAGATAAAAAGGCTGATAAACCTTAACCTGACTTGTCAGTGAGTTCCAAATTGAACTTGGCTCTGGCTACTTCTTGACTGAACATGATAGCAGAGAGACAGTAAGTAAGTAAAGTATCAGGAAGTCATCAAACTTTTTTATCTTACAACACATGCACCAAATATTTACATGTGTGAATCAAATAGCCCTATGAATTACAAGATGTTGAAGAGGTAAAAAGCAAAACAAAACTGGTTCTATCAATCCCTTGTTTTCTATCTCTTCGTCTTCCATCAAAGAAAGCTCACAAAAATACCCATGAGAGCAAGTGGGGTTATTATATGGGCCACCTTAGAAGTATTAAACCACTTAAACAGTTCAGTAACTTAACTGTAATTGTTACGACATTATTTGATCAAACTCACAGTGGAGCATGATGCCACAGTTCAGCACCACTATTTATAAAATGCATATTAAGTGTCATAAAATTGAAACCTTACTCTTTGTAGTACTTCATTTATCATTATTGTTTATGTAGACTATAAGTAGCAACATATTTATAGCTCACAGAATCATCGCTCTAGTTTTATTGCATCTTATTTACCTGACACAGCTCAGCCTGTTGACTTACACTATGTAGTGAAAAGAATGGCATCTAGTGACAACTCCTTTGAATTAGGTATTCAATCAGATTCTGATGTACTTGTATCTCACCCAGTTTGTATTGTATTTTTAACGTTTATATTTAGCCCCTCCACTTCCTCAGGACCAATGTCAAATACCAGAACAAATTTAATAATAAAATAAGCAGCCCACTCCATATAGATACAATGTGTATATATATGCACAATGCCAGTCCTTCTGCCCCTGACT
The DNA here is from genome assembly GCA_004027735.1 of Carollia perspicillata. Classification (NCBI taxonomy): domain Eukaryota; kingdom Metazoa; phylum Chordata; class Mammalia; order Chiroptera; family Phyllostomidae; genus Carollia; species Carollia perspicillata. The sequence goes on along the minus strand of PVKM010031213.1, from coordinate 13,040 downwards.
ATGAGCTCTCAGTAGACTTCGATAATATTGCTTCCCATATCAACTATTTAACTGAAAAATCTTCCAATAAAGTTCAAGGACAACTGCTTCACTGTATCTCTTTTATCCCTATAACCAACACCATTACGATGTGCTGAGTCATTTTCAATTTTTGTCCTCTTTCAAAAGTAACTGACACAGCAAAAAACCTGATGTTTGATCAGCATAGTTCACTACAGCTACCAAAGAGAAGACAGACACTCCTAACATCATTTTTAAAGAATGAAGATATCTTTAAATAATTTAAAAGCATTGTCCAAGAGGATTCTGTCAATCATTTTTTTAACCAATGCCATATATGAACACAAAGGCCTGCATTTCAAGATACTCAGAGCTCATACATTCAATAGTCACTCAACAAATACTTACTTTTGCCTGCTGTGGACCAGACATTGAGCTGAGCATTATTTCCCTCAGCTGTCTTTGAACTGAAGAGAATTTCTCAGGTTAAAGGATTTTCAGGCCGTTAGGGGGAAAATTTCTCATTTGAATACCAGAAACAAAGAAATGAACCTGGAAACTTTATTACCTTCAATAAAATATTTTTTCATGTGACTTTTGCATATATACTCTTCTTTGGGCAAACACTTAAAAATCACATTTAAAGCTGGGTAGTCAAGCAAATTGCCCCTTGCCAGCCTCAATGTGACAGAACTTATACCCTGCTCCTCCTTTGCATTTTAACATTCTCCTAATTTCTTTTTCTACATATATTTGTTCCAGAATATGTTTTTAATCACCTCTCTGCTTTTTTATTTGCTTCCTTTTTTTGTGGGAGGTGAGAGCCGTGTACCCTTCAGGTGTTTCTCTTCTGGGAAGTGCCGACTGGCTGGCTGCTGTTCTCAGAGGCGGCTTCCACTTAAACCTTGTGTTTCCCAGGTAGGGAGCTGGACCAAGTATAATTCTCACTACAGCAATTTTCAGCAAATTGTTCTGCTAAATAGAAATATATTACTTGAAGGCTGGAAGAATGATGATAAACCTGACCCTTAAGCTCTGCTTTTAAAGGTCATTTTGGTTAAATGTAAGCAAATTGTGGTACAAGGTACCTTTTACTTGCTGTTTCTCACTTACTATTTCCCCTCGTACCTCATTATGCTAATGTAATGACTTATTTGACAGAGTAGTTTCATCCATAATCTTGGAAATATATAATGGATTTAATTTTCAAGGTTATATTTTCAGAAAACTATTAATGTCCCTTTCAAAGTCATTGAGACTGAATTATGTTTCAGCAAAATATTAAGTACATTAAAGATCCCTTTTACATTTGAGTAAAGTCAATTGGTAATCTAGTTGCAATTATTTAATAGCTTTGTGTCTTGAATTGTTAAACTTATTATGAATTATCCATGCTAACCATTATCCTGACAAATTAAACTCTTCACCACATTGAAACTTCACCAGAAACTGTCACCAAAATAAATATGGATTTTTAAACTGTCAGAGCTTTTCATTTTTAAATGTCTTTTAGACAATGATCCTTAAGTATTCAAGAAATCTTTTTTACCTGAATTGAATAACATTGTCTCGTGTTAAAAAGTGACTTTTTATTTCAAGCGTAACACAAGTATTTGTATATACCATCTCTACCTGCATATAGGTGACCAAACCACTCAAATTTTCCTATGAAATATTAAAAATTCACCAGTCTCAGATTACCATAATAATGACTGGGCCTTGTAATTAAGTCATAAAACCTCTTCATGGTTCTCATTAATATTCTGATCAAAAGCTTAGGAGAGAATACATGACATCTGGGGGAAGTGTCTACTGAATTGCCCAAAGAGTCCCTTTAGTTTTCTCCGTAAAATAAAAGACATTTTTCATTTTCACCAATAGCTTTATTGATTTGGCTATTTTGAGTTTGTCAGTTATCTTCCTCTCACACGATATAACATTGATTGTTCTCAGTTAATGTTTTGATTTGACCACTATCAACTCCAACTGGTCTACCCGACTGTGGAGCATCGCCCAGTGAGAAATCTGCAGCAGGAAACTTCGCAAACCACTTTTCACACATTTGATCAGTCACAGGTCCTTCTCCATACACTGCACAATTTTTTTGCATGTCAGTTATGTTTTTACCTTTCTTGAAATAATAAAGCTTCATATGCCAAAAATGTTGCATATTTTCTTCCATCTTCAATATTAAAACAGAGACACAAAAATTCACCAATTTTGATGTTTTTTTTCAAATGTACATTGGTGTGGCAGCTGTCACAATGCAATCAAACAAAATTGTTTCTAATGAAGTTAAAGACAATTACATTCTACTAGAGCCATTTTATGGTAAAAAACAAATGAACTTTTTAACCAACCCAATATTAATTGTCCTGAGAAGATAATCTCATTAATCCTGAGCTACTGTGGAGTCAGTTAGAATCATCATTGGTCCACATCCTTTCCTTGTACGAAGATTTAGATTTTTTATATTTACCCTGCTGCTTATCCTAGAAAATTGAATACTTAAGATATGTAAAAATATATAGTTGATACTGATGGGAGTAAGTAATATCAGACATACGTGTGTATTTGTCACAACTTTTTAAGCTTTCACGCCATTCTTGATTCCTTACAAATTGTACAGTTCTCCCCTTTAGGGCCTTACTGTCTAACATGTAGCACCAAATGAGGACACATACACAGAGTATATTAATACCCATAAGGCAGCATTTAACCTGAAGAGGAGAATTAAAAGTCTTCATCAGCAGTAAGAGGTGGTGAACTTTCAGTGAGGTTGTGTACCACTTATTGTGTATTCTTCTAACTCAAAGGGATTATTCCATCACTTCAAAAGTTGAGTATGTATAAGAACTCTGTTCTTTTAAATCAACAAGGCCTAAGTTTCCTGAACTTGAGGCCTTACTACCCCTAGCGTGCTAGGCTCACACATTTTCAAGATGACTCACTACCATACAACCATTCCAGCAAGTGGGAAAAGGGACAAGTTGAAGAAGTGAGGAACCAAGAGTGTGTACATCACTGTGCTCACATCATATTGGCTGCCCCATAGGCATATGACCATTCTTGGCTGTACCGGTATCTGAGAAATCTGGTCTTCATTGTGGATATATGTGTACCTGGCTAAAACATTATACTCCTGAAACTAAGAAATATTTTTTAAAAGCACAAAATATGCTGTGTAATTAGAGCACCTGGCACAGACAGTTAAAACAGAAAGACAGGATAGAAATAAGGTAGCCAAGGCAGCCCATGAGAGGGAAGAAAGGGAACATTCAGAAAGTCATTTACACGTGTAAGGATGGTGTATCAACTGTAAAGCAGCTGAGACCAGCTCCGGTTAACCAATAGAAAGGGATTTATTTAGAAGTCATTGGGTGATTCAAAAAACCAGTAAAAAGACGGAAGAAACTGGCCAAGAATTCTGGACAGTTTTAGTATTATAAGAAGGAGTCTGTCCAGAATGTATCCAGCCGTGCAATGTGAAAAAATGGAGACATTTATTTAAGAAGATACAAGATACAAAAAAAATTTTAAATAAGACAATGATGCCTCAGTCCTCTTCAAAGTAGGTACCCCTTGGGACCTCACACAGTTTCTCCCAATTACCATCCACTGCCCGGTCATATTTTCCTGAGTCTCATCGACGGTGTGAAATCTCTTCCCTTTCAAAGGTGATTTCAGTTTCAGGAAAAGCCAGAAGTAGCCAGACACCAAATCTGGGCTGTAGGGTGGTTGAGACACCTTGAGGACTTGATGTTTCTCCAAATAACTCTGCACTTGATGTGATGCATAAGTAAGCACATTTTCATAATGAAGTTGCGAATCACCAGTTGTCCATAGTTGCAGCCTTCTGAATCATCCCAGTAGTTTCCATGGAGAAATGTTCAAGCTCAACGCAAAATGTGATGCAGATTCATTGCTCTACCTGCTCAGTCATTTTGAATGCAATGGCCACACAGTACACATGCTCACTCAATGGCATCTACCACCCCCCCTGACTAGTATAATGAAGTCATCATCATTCACACATGCACATTCCAGTCCACCTGCCTTGCTTGGCTGCCAGGGTACACTGATGTTGCACAAACCATTCTCATGTTAACAATGGCTGGACTTTTTGTGGATAGACTTTATATATCAGATCATTGCCCTGGATCAATGTAGTGAAAAAGCCACCTCCACAGGCACCTTCACTGTCAAATATGGGTGCTGAACTTTCATCTCTATTGCCACTGCAGTGGCAACAATCTGTTGCTACCTATTTGTTGTAGCTCTGTGTCCCTCTCAGCAGAACATACAGTTGATTGAGCATCTGAATACACTGAACTTCTGATGGTGTGTTAAAATGTAATTCATACCATGCACTACACAGAGAGAGAGAGAGACACATACTTTTTTTTTTTTTTGCTATTGGGAATGCTGATTCCTGTGTAATATTTCACTCCCCTAGCACCATGCTGAGTTGTGCTAACCCAGTTCAGGGACCTCCCACCTAACAATTCTGATTGTGTTACCTTTGGAAATAATAAGAAATTGGGAAAATCTTCCTTGTGTAATTCTGTGCCTACAACAGGTGAAATTTATTTCTATTCTACTTTCTCTCTGGTATTTCCAGTGTTTGCCAATGAGCTAGAAACTACTTCTACATCTTCTTAAAGATGTTGTAAGCTATTTTGAACTTTCCTTAAGTCTAACACCTCAGGTTATAAACAATGACTATACTAAATTAAATTAGATATTCTCTGAGCTAGGTAGAGTAGTCTACCTGTTCAGAACAGTAGAGCACCAAAGCTTCACAGCATACCAGCTTCATCATACACACCATACACACATATTCACACTGAGATATATTTTAAAGAGACAATAGATCAGAATTTTCCTTCTATTGGCTCAAAGTTCTAATGATGATTTTTTTTCCTGCAAAAAGCTTTATTGTTTCCATGTGGTCCGATGCATGGATGAGGATCCCAGGGTAGTTAAAAGGGTGTTTAGTGGTTTCAGGAAGAGATTCAGGCAAAAGTCAGACACCAGGGAAATGCAGAGGGGCCCTTCAAAGGCCTCCTAGTCATGCTAGAAGGTGAGCCTTTTGAAGAGATACTCACCCATCCCAGCCTGGGGGTGATGATTTAATGAAGGAGATATTATACTACCTGATGCAATTTTGTTAGAAAAAATTCTTCATAATTTAGTAGATATAATGGATAATACCAATGAAAACATTCACAGAGTACAGTAAGTACATGATTATGCTTTCCTTAATATTTATTTCAGCAAAGCAAATGAAATTTAATAAACAAATCCAGCTTTCTTTTCAACAACTCCCCAAATCACTTTCCCCCACACCAATGGTTCTGATGAGGATTTAAAATTTATTAACAAATTTACCAAATTTTAAGTATAAACACTTAAAACAAGCAAAAGTATAAACTCATACTTTATAAATAATAAAATCATCTAAACATCAATCCTAAGCCATTTGAGGCACATCTTGAAACAGACAAAAAAATAATGCCTTAGGCAAATGCTTACTTCTAGAATTAGTCTGTCAAATCCCCTACAGGAAATGATGACTTAAGCCCGAATGAAGGAGAAATCAGTGAAGTAGATAAACGGAGTTGAGCCATTCCAACAGCTGACAGCATCATGATTAAATTTGGCACACAATAATCTAGAAATCAAAACTGCAAACTAGTTAGCATCGAAACAAATCTTAGAACTTTGGAAAGATCAACCTTGAAGACAAAAAGTCTAGAGTTGATAAACTGCACATATACACTGAAAAGAATTAAAGGTGTTTCAGCCTAAAGGGAAAAAATTGTTTCTTTCAATAAGAGTTGCACGAACAATGATAAAGGACACATGGAAAATAATGAGGGTGGGGTGGATGCAGAGGAGGGAGGTGGAGAGGGCTGGAGTGTTGGGCTGGGGTGAGGGGAAAAGGCAGAAAACTGTGCTTGAACAACAATTAAAAAAATAAATAAATGTGTGAGAATAAAAAAAGAGTTATAGGACAAAACTATAGCTTAATCCACATGTGTGTTATTGTACTTTTGTGTATATATTGTATATTTGAGCTCAACTATGAAGGTGAAGTAAAATGAAATAGAGTTCTATTAAATTTTTTAACACTTCAAGACATAAAAGCATAAGAGCTGACTTTTGAGTTCAGAATAAAAAAAAGGTTAAAATTGTAAATAGTTAATAAACAACGATTGAAATATATAAAACCTATTTCCAGTGAAGTTAAATCCATTTTCTTTAAGAACAAGGGATCAATGAAAAAAGAAATTAAGCCATGCTAAGTTGGAATGGGAAATTAAGTTAGGGAGGGCAGCAAATGAGAGTAGGTGATGGATTACTAGTTTCATTACCTTTGGGAAAAAGGGCATTAAAGACAGAGCATCATTGATACAGTTTTGTACTTGATGTGCCTGAAGTGACTGAAAAAGAATGTCTAATGAGATATATGTTTGCCAAAATATCCTTTGTTATAGATGAACAAATTATCACAACATCTGAGACCTTTTTCTAGAACACCATGCTGTTTAACTATTAACTGGGGGAAAATATGGAAGAGAATGAGAAGGAATTGGCTTTAAAGAGGAAGTTCAAAAACAAGTATGTGGTATAGAATCTAAAAAAGTAAAAATCCATTAACCATTTTTCCTCAAGATTTTGTTAACAATGGAAAGTATACAAAGCAGTAAAGTACAGATCCTGAAATATGAAAAGTTCTCTATAAATGCAATAATAGTAACAATAAATAATAATAACACCACTAGTAACAGTAACAGAAAATTGAAAGATGACAGCCAATATAATATAATGGCTAAGAAAACTAGAAAATGGGTTTAATCTCTTGCCCTACTATTGCATATCTCAAAGTTTGTGATTAATTCACTGAACTCCACCAAACCTTGGACATTGTATTTCTTAAGTGAGTGGAGCACAGTAGCTGGCCTTGTTCTACTCTGTTTCCCAGCGCTGAGGCCAGTCCCAGTTGCAGAAACAGCCACTGACTTTTCATCAATGAAAACTGACTATACAGCTTGTGGTGGATACATTGAGTTGCCAGTACCCAAAACTCACACGGTCAACTTCAAATAACAACAATTGTTTGGGAGATGTATGAGAAAGACAGTGTCTTGTGGACATCTAAAGAACTCAGACACAGCTTGAAAGCTAGTGAGTACATATTATAGTTTACTCAAAATATATCTGTCATCAATGTCAGGACTCTATCATAATGAGCTGATAGGGCTTCATATTAGATTTATTGCACAAAATATAGCCCACTTGGGTAAGTATGTTAGCTGTTCACATATTCATGATCTTATGGCCTCACTGCCAGCTTCTGTGATGAAGAATTTCTCTTTAGGGGGTAGAGCTAGTTGGTTATCACCAGCAGATTTTAAAGGTAATTGACAATTACTTTACAAACTCCTTAATTCCTGGGTTTGGAACCCATCTCATTTTTTTTTAGCCCACATCAGGGTGCCTGTAGAGTACCAATAATCTCTTTTCCTATCATAAATCTGAGAGATGGAGAATATGTGCTAAGTTGGCTAGGCAAATAAAACTGCAGTATTTTTAATCAATTATGCAAATTGGGATATACTTATAATCCCAAATATTTCCAAGTATGACAGTGGAAAATATAAACTAAGGATGAGGCCAAGTTGAAAATTTGTACTCTTACTAGAATCTACCCTTTTAGTCTACAAACACGAGAAGCTGCATAACGAGCATCATGGGATCACTGAGCAGTACTGACTACTTCTAATGAATTTCATGCCATCCCTTGGGGACACGAGCCACATTCTCTCACGCCTCTGTGCCTTCCAATTTGCCTTTGCGTCGGGCTGGGATGTGCTCTCCCACCAGTTCACCTGCCAAGCAGTTCTTCATCCTCAATTCTTGGTTAATAGTCCAACTATGTTGTGAGATCTCTATTCTTCCAACAAACTCAGGTGTTCTATGGACAAGGCTGACATCATGTAGATTCACTTAATTAAATAAACTGACCACTTGTCCTTAAACTATATCCCATGTTGTTATGTCAGCATTTTAGCCTTTCTGTCTTTCTATACCTCTGCAGCCACCACAGTGATGGCTCAGAGCAGATGTTTTCAAAAGAAGTGTATGTTGTTTTGGATGTTCTGTGAAACTATTTCTATTTCTTGATTCAGAGGGCAGACAACTGCATGCATGAAAGGAGACCATTCACCTGTATGTATTTCCATCTAATAGCCAACAAGTGATATTAATAATAAGACAAAAATATTTAATATTTATGTTGTATGTTTATTGTTTTTATCATTTAAAAGTACTCCTCTTATGTTTAAAAAGTATGCAAATAAGAGGAATTTGTGAATTATGATACAGAGTTTCACAGACTAGTAAGATAAGAAAATTTAATGGGCCAATCAGCCAATGGATATTGAATACCTACATTCTGCATGACACTAGGAGATTAAAAAGTTATAATATCATGTACAATGTCTAAATTTTATGAAAATTTAAGTTATTAACTTCTGAAATAATAGACAATATGATAGATTAATAATAATAGTATATGCTTTAAAATCCAATAAAAAGAATTGACAATCAAAGAATGCAGCAGAACTTTAAAAATTGGTCTAATGTCCTCCCTAGGGAAACAACAGAAGGCATATTTGCTGCTTTTATTATTATAGTTGACAGAAAATACATTATTTTTCCAATAAATGAAGATTACTTAATTCAATGGAAAGTATGGATTTACTAAAAGAGAAAATATTCTCTTTTCTAAATGGATTTAAATTATACAGCTATGCCAAAAGTGATGCTTATTTGTGAACTGCACACGATTAATTTAACGGAATGACAACTGGCTAACAGATCAATTTGTCTAAAGTACCTACTAATGGCACTACCAATAATGAAATCCAACAAGGTATTGCGCTGCCTTTACCCTGGAGCCAGTCACTGGAACTGAGGTACCATATGCCCCTCCCTGAAACTACTCATCACTTGCCCTCCAGATGATGTCTGAAAGTAACTCCTTCAGTCTGAACGAATTACTGTTGAACAACATATCAAATTGCTGGAATGGATCTAGCAAGTGAGCCCCTCTTGCAGGCAAGGTTGTATTTATTTGATGGCTGTGTTGTTTTTTTCATGGGGTAAATATTTTCAAGAAAATAACTTATGAAGAAAAGAGGTTTTCACAAGGAAGGAGATAGGTAACTGAGGACTGGTGGGTCTCATCAAGAGGAGGGGCACCTGGGAGAGAAACCTCTCCTGATGAATTAACCTTTAGTTGCCTTTTCCTGTAAATCAGAATTGCAGTGTGAATGAATCTGGGATATAGTGAAGTAGAAGTACTTATCCAAAGGCGAGTGTGTGGTTTCAGACCCATGTAGACTGAATTTAGACCTTATTTCCCTAGCCACTTTGTTGTACCCAGCCTTTCCTCTTCAAATGATGTTTCCTGTGTACATTGTAATTTCTCTCTGAAATTGCTCTACCTGTGGCCATTAGAAAAAATTTTTCTGTTGGTAGAGTTGATGAAGAAACCATGTGGTAAGGAAAGGGGATCTTAACCTAATTTTCTTCTCACAAGTTTCAGCACAGAGGTGGCAACAGCTTAGGGTGCCCAGTACTCAGTGGCCAGAAGTAAGAAGTAGAGTAGAAAGGCAGCCCATGGAGATATGGGGGAGTAATGAAGAGATTATCTCATTGCTCGGGAAACACCTAAGGCACACGAACTTGAGATGGGTCAAATGTTTAACCCCAAAAGCAAGAAGGGTCAAATGTTTAACCCCAACAGCAAGAAGAAGCTGCTCTTTAAAAGAGGAAGAAGGTCTATATCTCTAGATTAAAAACACAACCAGCAATTTTCAAGGGCAAACTCAATAATTTTCAGATCAAACATTTAAGTCTGCAAGAGAGGATTTTTTAAGAGATCGTTTGAAGAGGTATCCACAGTGAGGTAGTTGGTGAGTTGGTACTGAACTATGTGCATTGATATATCTATCTGCACTAGATCTGATCAGTATCCTACAAGATGATGTTCAATAGTTAAGCTACTTAAAAAACTGTAAAAATCTAGCTAAAGCTGAGATTCTGGCTTATGTGAATATAATGAAAATGTATGCACCACCACATAGATTTAAAACTTGAGTAAAAAAAGATGCCCATTATCAGTGAATGGATAAATAGTAGGATATTTGCATGAGTGACAGTTGTTGCATTGTGAGTAGCTGCAATGAGAATAAACAAGCTACAATTACATTCAAGAATGCAGATGACTCTAGCAAATATTTTATTGAGAGAAAGAACCCAGATGTCAAGAAGTACATATAATATGGATTCATTGATATGAAAACAAACCAGATAAAACTAACCTATGGTAGTTAGACAGAATAATTCTTAACTCTGGGGGAGGGGGAAATTGTGTCTGAAAGTAGAGTAATATTCTATCTTTGATCTATGATATGGTCACACATATGCGCAATTTGTCAAAATCTATTGAGTTGTATACCAACAGTTGTGCATGTGTGTACTGTGTATCAATAGATAGAACAGATTAAAATTTTGGAATAAAATTTTGAACAAAGAGGAGTCTGACCTAAATGCATCTACTATGCCAAGCAGCTCCAATTGTTTCCTCTGTGGCAAACATCAAACTGATACTGGAGGGGGAAAATATACTTAGAAAAAATAGAAGTAGATATTACAACAATTAGAAATCTAATTAGGCCTGTGTTTTAATACAATTGGTTGTGGTTATCTGTGCCCTCAGATACAAAACATCATTCTTTTGTCAGATAAGTGACATTTTAAAATGCTAAACCTATGTGGGAGAAAAAGATATTAATTCAAAATTTCTATATTTTATTATTTAATGATATAGATGCTCAGTGAAAGAATTTAGATTCCTCAGAAAAAAAATTCATTCTGTATTCTTTTCTAACATCAGAAGGAATTTAATATTATTATTCACACATTTATTAGGCAGGGACTGGAAGGCAAATACATACTAAAATGAATCCCTCATGAAAAATTCGAAATAACACATTTTATGTTTCTTTTATCTTAATCTGGAAAGGTTTCTTATAAAAATATCTCCATATTTGTGATATGCTTGCTCAGAGAATGAGCATAATATTTATTTCAAGAGTACCAGTCAGGCATGCTGTTGTGGTTTATATATCCAATTTGACTGACCCACTCAAGCAAATGTAAGAGCATCAATGCACTTGAGCAACCCCTCCTCTTTAAATGCCCAGTGGTTGGTAACTTTATAATTATCTGATTTACATTGAGTAAAACATTTCCCTCTTAAAGTTACCTCAGGAAAAGGGCTGCAGGTGTTTTAAGAAAATCTGTGGACTGGAATTATGATAGGAAAATTGGATGGAATGAGGCAGCTCTGAGGATCAGTTATCCTGTCTTTCTCTTTGGCTCCACTGGTTTTATCATAATGTTCTTGCTTCTGGGAGTGTGCTCTCCATTCTCTTCTAGATGCTGATAATTTCCCACTTCTTTCTGGTCTTTATCTCCTAGATGTTTTATAATATGTAGTCTATGTTCCCTACAAACTATAATTTTTATTTTAAGATTCCTGATTGCATATCACAAGAGCCAACTAAAGACAGTTTAATTTTAAGGGAGTGAGGGATATTAAAGATAAAACAATTTCTTTTGCAATTACAGAAAAAGAATAAGATACTGAGAATAAACTTAACAAAAGATGTGAAGGACCTATATCCTGAAAACCACGAAGTATTATTAAAAGAGATTGAAAAAGAATAAATTGGGAAAATCTTTTGTGTTCATGGGTTAGAAGAATCAACATGTCGAAAATGCCCATACTACCAAAAGAAATATACAGATTCAATGTAAATTATTTCTTTTTTAAAGAAATAGAACAAAAAGTCTAATTTTTATATGGAACCACCAAAGACACCCAAATAGCCAAAGTAATCCTGAGAAAAAGGAATGAAGCCAGCGGTATCACATTCTATGACTTCAAATTCTACTACAGAGTGACAGTAATCAAACCAACACTGTACTGGCAGAAAAACAGACACACAGGCCAATAAAACAAAACTGAGAGCTCAGAAACAAACTTACATGTATATGGGTAAATAACTTTTGATACAAGAGCCAAAACCATGAAATGAGGAAAGAAAACCTCTACAATAAATGCCGGGAAAAATAAGAAAACCACATGAAAAAGAATGAAACTAGACTTCTGTTTGTCCTTATATACAAAAATTAACCCAAAATGGATCAAGGCCCTAAATATAAAACCTGAAAGAACAAATTATATGAAAAGAAAACATAGGTACTTAGTTATAGACCTTAGTTTTAAGGAAAACTTTATGAATTCGACCTCAGTGTAAAGGGGAGTAAAGGCAAAAAAATGATTGTGGCTATATTAAACTAAAAAGCTTCTTCACAGCAAAGAAACTGGAGCAAAACAAAAAGGCACCCAACCAAATCGGAGAAGATACTTGCAAACAATAGCTCTGACGAGGGATCAATACATAAATATAAAAATAACTCATGTAACTCAACATCAAACAAACAATTCAATTAAAAAATGAGCAGAGAACCTGAACAGATACTTTTCCCAAGAAGACATGAAAAGGCCAATAGATACATGAAAAGAAGTTCAACTTCATTAGCCCTTAGGGAAATGCACATCAAAGCTACAATGAGAATCTACCTCACACCTGTTGGAATGGCTGTTATCAACAAGAAAAGTAATATCAATTGTTGGAGAGGATGTGGAGAAAAAGGAGCCCTCATTCACTGCTGGAGGGAGTGTGAACTGGTACAGCCACTATGGAAAACAGTATGGAGACCCCTCGAAAAGTTAATAATAGACTTATCATATGATCCAGCAGTACTCTTCTGGATATTTACCCCCAAATTTTCAAAACATTTATTCACAAACATGTATGTACCTTCATGCTCATTGAAGCAATATTCATAGTGGTCAAGACATGGAAGCCACTGAAGTGTCTTCAATAGATGATTGC
>PVKM010031212.1:0-16922 GCA_004027735.1 Carollia perspicillata | reverse complement strand
AAGTTCAGTTAAAGAAGATGATGTTAAATCTGTTTATATATTGTTTGTGGGGCTAAATTAATGGTGCACTTTGAAATTTAAAATAAGCAAAGAGGAGTAAGAGGATAAACTACTACAGACATTATTTTAACACCTGAGAGAGAAAAAGGACAGAAGTTGTCACATATCTCATCTGAGCCTAATTCTTTTTACTTTCTCTCCTCTTTGAGTAGACCATTAAATAGCAACACTGACTAAAATATTGATTAAAATAAGTTCTAACTCCAGCAAAAAATACACGATGTCTTATTAAATTTCCTATAATTTCAACAGTACCAAAACTCAGAGAAAATAAAATTCGATGCAGAGGAGAACAGTGAGCTCAGCATTTACTTAAGAGCTAGTCAACAAGACCGGGGTAGGTAACAAAAAACTCCCACTCCCAGCTTTAGTGATGATTTTCTGATGTGTGATGTGTATATTCACTTTCTTTACAACTTACATATATTTTATTATGGAAAAATTCCAACATTCTTGAAAATCTACACAGAATATTACCCATGAACCCTCACGTCCCTGTAATCCAGCTTCAACAATAAGCAACACGTAGCAAATCTATCCCCTCCTTGTTTTTCTTCTCTTCAGTGTTATTTTGAAGCAAAGCACAGACACTACATCATTTCATTTTCACTATATTTTGATGGAGTGGGAGGGGAGCAAGACTGGGTAGTGAGAGAAATAATGCTGCTTCTCTCTCTCCACAATCCCTGCCTCTGGCCATGACCACAATTTTAAGTGATGTGTTTTGAGGAAAGCAGTGCACGGGCCACCCCAAAGAACAAGCACTGGAAAGACCAAATTTCCAGCAGCTGCCCAGTCACTTCCTCCCTCCAGTTCAGATAGACTTCAACATTTCAGCACCTCCCTGCCTATCCAGTAGCAAAGATAAGACTGGGAAGCAGTGACAGTATAACTGGTTGGCGTATTCCGGTCCCTGATCTCTGGCATAGCCTCAAAGGACTGTATCAGCACTAGCCTAATCACCAAGTCCGAGTTGGTAAGATTCCTCCAGGTCAGAAAGGAGTCTAACATCCACCTTTTAAAATATGTCTATGGCTAACTTCATGGGCCACCAATAGCTAAATGAGCTACAGAGGAAGATACGAACAGAGCTATCTCCCAGGAATGGGAAGGCAAAGGAAAAATGCAGGCAAGGGAAGTCGTGGTAGAAATTTGACAGAAAGTTGGAAATCTCAGCCTCTTCGCATCATCTTCTCCTACCACTCACAGTCAAGTACCAACCAAAGTGATCTGTTACCCTATAGTCAATATTCAAATCGCTTTGAGAAGTAGAGAGTATTCCACTGAAATGGAGTCAGAAAGAAAAACCAATTATTCTGATATTCCTGAATGTTTTAATTATAATAAAATCTGGAGGCAAGCAGGCAGTGAAGATAGCACCATGCATTCTTGTTGATTTTTAATATAGACACAACGTTTAATCTTAAATATGTCACTGTCTAGTATTTTATAACTTTTAAAAAAATAACTCAGATTTCACCAACAACCGAGTAAAAGTCAGGCTATAGTTTCACCTTGTTTAACTACATAATGCAGAGAAGACTATTTACAAAGGACAAATTTTAACCACCATAATAAGAAAACTATGAAGTAACTTCCCGTGATTCATGCCTTGGAGTAACTAGCACTTGTGAATACACAGCCACCACACAGGCTGCATTTTGTAAATGAGAAAGATTTTTACTCCTTGATTTACACAAATCATATTTCACCTCAACCCTCTGTACTGCACACAACCTACTAACCTCTGTTCCAGGGACAAAATTTATAGTAAAATTTGATATTAATGATTTTTCACCATAATGAAAAGGATCAATTACCTTCCCGCCATTTTTAATAAGATTGTCCCATTATCAGTATTTGTTTCTAATATTCTCTAATACCTTCTGTAAAACAAAAGTAATTCGCTTTATTATTACAGATCTGAAGAACAATGTTGCAATAATACAAGGAGTATGAGAAAAGTTTTATTACAATTAATATGGATGTGCAAAATTTCTCAAGTGCACGGCAGACTGAATATACTCACTTTTGTTGTCTTTGAATAGAACGGGGAGGAGAGTTGGTGAATAGGCAGGTCCACGACACTACTGGAGTTTGTGACACTGTTACTATGTGTGTGTTCATCTTCCCTGCTACTGTCATCAGACTGATCAAAATCATCGCTCTCCTGGTCCATTTCCTCTTCCTCTTCATCCTCCTCCTCTTGTTCCCCAGCGTGCTCTTCATCTTCCTCCGGTTCTTCTGGGTTTCCTGAGGAGTCCTCATCTACTGAAATAAAGCGATTATTGTTTTCCTCCAATTGTCCTTGCTGGGAGTCATTTTGGTCTCTGGGTCTAGGTTCTGCGCCGACAACTTCACCGTTCCTCACGGTGTGCTCCTCCTCTTGTGGCCTTAGCTGTTGCTGTTCCTCCTCTACCACGCGATTCATCTGCTCCTCATCTGCCTGGCTTGAGGAAGGGTTCCCTCTCAGAGAGCCTCCAGTTCGTCGTCTTTTGCTGCCCACAGAGAGCAGTTCCTGATTCATTTCCAAAAGCCAGCTTGCTACTTCTTGGACCTTGGCTAGACTATCAGAAGATGCAAAGGTTTTCACATTCTGCAGGGAAAAATGAAGGGGACAAAAAAGATTTGTACAATCTATATTGCCTTCTACTTTAATCTCTTATGCCTATATTCCAAATTTTATTAAAGACTATAAAAAGTATTCGATGTCATTGAGGCATTAAGATATTCTTTAAGAATCAATATAGAAAGTTTAAACTGTAAAAGTTGAGACTTTATAAAGACATACACCCAGAAATCACATAGAAAACAGCATAACTTTTTAAAAATAATTTTAGAATGAAGATTTAGTTGCTCTGACCACTAAAAACAATTTGAAATATTGGATCAGTAGTTCATAAACTATATCTTTTGTAAAATGCCCACAAAATGTTAAGAAGCGTATCACAAAGAAAAAGAAAACATCTGACACTCCGCTACGTTCAGGAAACGCTACGGTAAACCAAGTTTAAAAGGCTTTCTTCCCTAGGAATTTCCCAAACTTTTCTGATCACAGAACCTTGCCTTTATACCCAGTTTTCTAAGAGATATGAAGGATAATGATTAAGAGTTTCACTTTTCAACTGGACAGCAAATAAAGAAAAATTATTTTATTTTTTTTAAAGGAAAAAAGTTCATAAGACCATACCCTCTGACCCAGTAACTCCACTTCTGGCAATCTATCCTAAGGAAGTAATCCTAAAACAGAAAAAAAAAATTATGCAGCTCACTGCAGCTTTACCCACAAAAGCAAAAAAACAAAAACTAAAACTAAATCTCAATAAAAATAATCAAAACCTAAATGTTCAAGACAAAGGAATCCATGAGACAAAACACAGTGCAATCCTAAACACAATGTTCACTTTAAAAATGTGGAAACGTGCATGCTTATATCATGCTAAGAGCAAAATGCAGAAAATTATATGATCACAGCATGGTTTTTAAACTATATAAAGACTAAAAGACAATATTTCAAAATATAAACTATATTTAGGCAGTGATATTATAGGTGCTTTAAATTTATTTTTTACCATAGTTCTCAAATTATATATATAAAACATATTTACTTTTATATTTTTAACATAAGCTCTAAAATTTGATCTGAAAACTTTTCATAATATTTATTCTTAAATTTTATTCTTTGAAGGTATTTACGGACATACTCAAATAATGCCAACACGTTACACAAGTTCATAAAATTCCTTCAAAATATCATTAAGGTTTGCAAGATATAAGAAATATAATATCCATTTGCTATCACACCTTCAGAGGAACTACATCATATCACAATGGTCTTTACAAAAAGTCTTACTGACTTTTCCAACCCTTGCCACTGGATGGTCGATCCCCCAAAGATCCACAATTCTCAGTGCAAGCTTTGCAACAGGGCCAAGAAAGTCTGAAGGACAGTTTGAAAATAGCAAGAGTTAATTTTAGGTTATATAATCTACACTTTCTAAGACATAAACTATATTGGGGTGCGGGGATTCTTGGATTCTAATTTTACTAGAAATGTCAAGTGTAGAAAGAGACGAATTACAAAAACTGAGCCCTGAGGCATCCCAACATTCTAAAAGAGGAGGAGTAACCACCAGCAAAGATGGCGGAGAAACCCAATCAGGGACGAGCGGTATCCTTGGAGCCACATAAAACACAGCCAAGAGTAAACAGCAAGTAACAACCACCACTGTGACACACCAATGGGATGAAGACAAAGGACTGACCACTGGATTCAGCAACACGGAAGTCACTAGGAATGGGAGAACTTTTTGGTATGTGAAGTCTTATCAGAGTTAAGAGAAGACAAAAAAGAGAATAGAGATAGTCAATATGGACAAAGTTAGACGTCCGCTGCAAAAGGGAATAAAGGAGTAAGTTTGGTAGGGAAAATGGCTAACTGGTAGGAAAGAGTTGTGATTCTTTAAGCTTGGAGAAAAAGCAGCATATCTGTATGACAACACGAATAATGCAGTACAAAACAAAAGTTGATAATGTAAACAAGAAAAAGAAGAAATGGTGATGTCCTTTAGCTGTTAACAGGGGATGCGAAAGAATTCAACAGTGGAAGAACTAGTTTCAGTTAGGAAAATGGATATATCATTTAAGGTACCAGATGGAAGAGCCGAGTGGTATCAGAAGTACTTTAAATTTATTTTATTTACTTTATTATAATTTCTCATTGTGGAAACAGTTAAAAATAGGTGAGATTTTTATAGTGGTGGGAGTCTTTGGACATTCCCTTCTCATTCCTTCCTTTCATTTTATATTGGTTAAAGTAGGAAGGACGCAAGGTCATCAGCTGAGAGTGATCTTGGGAGAGGAGTATTAGAAATCTGAAGAGGAAGGTACAAAAGAGTCCTTTAGGGAGGGAAGAAGGGAACTTTCCTTGGTGCATGTGATTTTGATGATCGAATGTAATCAATAAACCATGATGTAATCTATATTAAATGTGGCTTTTAAAAGTCAAGTGGTTCTTATTTACAATTCAGGCAAGCATAATAAAAATTTCTACTTGACGTAGACTGAAACCATCAAGTATAAATAATTATATCAGTTTGAACAAGGGTAGAAGGTACAGTTCCTTAGATAAAGCACATTAAATATATCCATTGTTTTCAGAAGATAAACTCCAGAAAATAAAAGTCATCAGAATCTTACCAGCTAATATATGTCAAAGGCAAACTGAAAACATCACAGGCGAGCAGATTAAAAATAAGACATAGAAAAACCCTGACCTAAATCACAAGTGAATATATATATAACATCCCAATATATAAAGGGAACTCTCTAATACATAAGTTTTCTTCAAAGAGAGAATGACAATCTTGCTTTAGTCTCTAACACTAACAGGACATTTCTCATCTGCGTGTTTATGCACAGAACAGCATGAAATCAGGGACACTGCCTGGGACACCTACAGGCCCTTTGTGTGCCCAACTTAACAGGCGCATTTTTACAATATCGAAACATGTTTAATGACATAATTAGAGTAGCTTATAATGAAAAGATAAGACACAAAGGTCATAAAACACATCACAGGGAATAGCAGTCACCTAAAACAAATAGAAAATTTATATTCGGCATTTCTACAACAGGACTAGAACTGGTCATCAATGAACAGTTGTTAGCAATTATAAATAATAAAAATTCAAATTACTATCATTCCATAACTTTAGTGTTATACTGGGGGAATAGAAAAGTGTCTTAATTTAGGCCAATAAAGTTAGCTGACTCCCATATTTATAGTGTGACATCCAAATATCTTTTAAAATAACACAGATTCTTATAGAGAGACTTAATCAAAACTGTTAAATACAAGCAGAAAAATCAGATTTAAAGCATGACTAATGTAAAATAAACAACATAGCTATAAGTCAGACGACAGGAATTCCAGAATAGTACAAAAGGCTGAAAACATCTAATTGATATAAATTTTTTTCAAGTATTACATACATTGGTTGGCTATCTCTAAACTATCTATTTTGGTCATGGAAATAGGAATGTCAGGGCAGAGTCTGGGTTGTGGGTTTGGCCCTCGGTTGGGGCACGCAAGAGGCAACAGACCAATGCACACCAATGTTTTTCTCCCTCTGTCTCTCCCTCCCTTCCCTTCTAAAAATAAATAAAATCTTTAAACAAATAAGAATATATTATGTAAGATGGATACTGCCTTCTTTTCCAAAACCAGAGTCACTACAATCTGCAGATAATTAGGATGCACTGTACCTACTTTATCTAAATCCTCTAGACAGAGCACTGCTTGCAATGCAAGGTTCATACGGTATTGTGACCTATCGAGGAAGAAGTCACAGCATACCTGTCATTATGATTCTGGTAATCTAACAGAGGATAAATGATTAGAGAAATTAAAAGCTCCTATACAGATATTCAACACTAAGTTTTTCAAATGCATTCAAAGTTCAGACAGTCCCTATTAAAATAAAGTTGGACGCTGTATAAAGTAATCACTGGCTGACTTTTCCCCTTAGCACGAGGGGAGAATGGCATTCCTGGCAGCACCTTTCACTGCGGGGTGAGGTCCAGAGAGGTCCTGACCTAAGGGTGCCTAAAGGGGATGCTTACAGTCAGCTCCATCCCAAGATGGAGAAGTATTATGATTATTTCACTCTTAAAAATTCAAAATTAAGGTTACTGAGGTAAAACAGTACTCTGTGACTTTTCCCAAGTCCTAGAAAACAGAGGGTAATTTTTAGTCATTATACCTGTTGACTCAGTGGTACTTCAGACCTCAGTTCAGTGTTTTTATTTTTTAAAATAAAAGGCTTTTCAACCATTTCTCATAAACTTTTCAACTAGTTTCTCATGAACCTCACTTTCATGAGACCTTTGATTATCTAAAACCATTTGAACTGCTCGTCTTAGGATTCTTAGAGGAATCAAAGTGGGCAGAGTACATATGTTAAACCAACTGAGCTCTGCAAGACTGCCTGAGAGTGGACTCGAGTATGAGCCACAGAACAAGAGTCCAAGGCAAAGACTAACCTTGAAATGAAAGCAGACACTAAGGAATATTGGTTACACCAATAAAACAAGGATGACTTAAGCAAACTGCCGAAGCCTCCAAATGACTGTGTAATATTAACATTTTTGGAAGTTACATGGCAGGCAGGATCCATTAGGTTTGAACTACAACATCACTTAAGAAGCTTCAAGACAAACATGGCAGGAGAAGAAACCACATCGTACTGATCACCAGAAGGGTAACTCAAAGCTTGGAATCACATTTGCAAGGAGTTCAGAATGTCCACTAAATCCTAAAAGAGCTTCTCTAATCACCGGTAGTCCACACTGCTTACTGACACTCTACTTCACACTGTAACTCTCTGTGTTCCAAATTAACATGAGAAAGTCAGTCAGATCACTCTGCTGGCTCAAATTCCAAGGACAGTTTCTCATCTCACTCAGAATAAAAATACGTATTCTTTAACAGCTGTCTGTTAGGTCCTATATAATCCACACACATCACAGCATTCTGAGCTCAGTATTCCCGTTCTCCCTTTTTGACTCTGCTCCACTCTCCGTGCCCTTGTTCTTTCTTAGGAAAATGTGCTGCTGCCTTGGAGCCTCTGCATTGGCTGGCCCCCAGACATGCCCGTGGTTCTCCCCACTTCCTTCTTCAGAGCTATGTTCAGATCTCTCCTGATCAATGACACTTTCCCTAATCATCCTGTTCCGAATGACTCACCTTTCCCTTGCCCTGTTGGACCCTTCCCCACAGCACTGCACAAAAGCACTGGAATAATGCCTACTATGTAAGTGCCCATCCATCTAGCCATTTTAAATAAATGTGTTATTTGCCTCTTCCCACTGGAATTTAAGCTCCACAAGGAAAAGGACTTTCCCTCTCACCACTGTTATCTTCACCTACAAAAATGCCTGGCTTTGTAGGTCCTCAAAACATTTGATTAGTGAGTAAAATAATTATTACATCTTTTTAAAGGCTGTCATGTGCTGAGCATTCTTTCTCCACCAAAGAAGAACTTCAAGGCAGGCCACAAATATATCAATTACATTACACACATTTGTAAAAGTTGGAGTCCACACTAAACAAGTCACTTGCAGTACTTTTGAAACTGACGAGGTACAAATATATTTTAACATTTATTTATAAGTTATCTGCCAAGTCATTAAAATCATGTTAACTTCTCTACTGAATTTCTTGTTATTTTCAGCACAGGCCATAAAATACAAATACATGATTAAAAAGAGTAATGCCTCTAGAGCACATAATTTTTGGAATAATTCCAGTTCCACGGCAGGTAACTATGAAGTCATATATGTAACTTAAGGTGAAAATCTTCCAAAGACTGCAAAATTGGCTGAACAGATCCTCAGTAATGCAGATTAACAAAATCAACACAAATGAACAATATGGAGAATATATCATACAAACAGCAAGTAATCAGCTTTATGGTTTTGAACTAAAAAATTTTAATCCACATGCCTCATCAATTATATAATCTTTACCTGAAAGAACACAAAACACTATTTCTCAGTCCACATAACCAGTACCTATTTTTTACTTACAATACATATTTTTGTACTGGCCAAATTTAATTATTCCTTCCCATTTTACCCTGCCAACTACAATCTGGGTCTACCTCCAATATAACAATTTTATACTGGTTGCACAACCCCAAAGGGTCTTCTACCATTTTTGTAGCTTTTTACATTGTTGAGCAAGCAAAGCACTCTCTTCTTCACAACTCTTTGTCCCATAGTTCCCTTGGTATCATCCTTTCGTGGCGTCATCCCTCAGGTAGCATGGTTATTCTCCAATGCCAGCTCCTCCCTTCTCTCCAGTTTCTCTGAAACCTAGGGTTTCGACTATCACACAGAAGCTTACACAGCCAATTCTATTGTCTCCAGCCGAACTCTTCTCTGGGCATATTGGTTTTACCAGGATGTCCCAGTCACCCTAAATTCATTATTTTAAAACTCAAACTCCTATTGTCTGCCTGTCTCTCTCTTGTCTCTCACTCTCAACCCAATTTTTTCCTAGATCCTCCTACCATTTTCTCTACATCACTAAATGGAACCATATTCTAGCTAGTCATAGATTTAAGAAACTTATACAGCTCTTCCTTTCCCTCCTACTATGTCCTCCCCGTCAACAATTTAGTGCTAAAGCCATTAGGTGATGCCCAACAAGTCAGATATACCTGTGGGAGGTAGGGTAACAGTCCAGGGAGGGGGTCAGTCCAAGCAGACTAAGGAGGACGTCATGTGTGTGGGGGGGAGGGGAGAGGAGGCAGACCAGCAGGGGGCACCAAAGCCTGACTATAAGAAGGGTAAGAAGTGACCCGTATAGTGGACAACCCACTGGGTCAAAGGCAGAGCAGAATGAAAAACATCTGTTTGCGTGGGGGTGTCAAACGTGAACAGGGTAAGAAAGGTGTCCACACAGTGGGATGACGTCAAAGCCCAAATAGGATGGGGAAGGTATGGTTTGCCATAGTGGTGCCCTGTGCAATATCCCTTCCACAGAACCACCTATGAGGAGCAGAGCTGCTTGACAGCCCCCAGCTCCCTCACCTGGGAATCCACAGCAACATTCACACCAGGCCACGCTTCCTCTAGAGTTTCTCCCAGCAAACGACTGAACATGGTGAGAATGCTCCAATAGGCAACTCTGGGCGCAGGCCTCCCTGCACATCAAAGCTTGTGTTGACATCTGTTTCTCTGGAGACCTGAACTGACTCAGAAGGCGTCCAATTAAAACTCGTGGGACAAAATTTAAAAGTTCTGGAAGATGCTATAAAATGATTAACTTCATCAAACAAAGGTCATTTCACTCCAGAATGTCTAAAGAATATCTCCTACTACATAAAGAAATCCAGTGCTTAGCAGAGGAAAAGTTCCCAACAGGGTATTGAGCTGAAAGGGGTCCTTTTAAGACAAGGCTACATTTCTGTTGAAAACTTGGAAGATGAAGAACGGCTGCAGTAACTAGCCCGTGTGGCACTTACTCTTCGGTCCCTGTGAAGTATGAAGAAAATGTTTTTGACTTCAAGGGACAAGATTCTTGGACTTAAAAGGAAAACGCACTTTTGGAAAACATCATGTTACAAGAAGAAATCTTGAATTATATCCTTTGCTGCTTGGGCTTGAGTGTAGAAGGATATCGGCAAGTTTTAAGTCTTTATTGGAAACCACCTGGAGAAGCTGCAGAACAAAACTGAACAGATTTTCCTTCCCTTTCAACACAAGTGTATCACTGGTGAACTCTTTCTGAATCTTCTGATTGTGAGAATTTGACTTCAGAAAAAAGGAAGAAGAGCTGTGGTCTTACACATTCAAGATGAGTTTTACTGATCTGCCCCATAGAAGTTCTGGATTTCTGTGAAGAAAAGAACATCCTGCTATTCATAGGAAAACAATGAGCATCATGCTATAATTTTTAACTCCTCACACATTTGAACAATCTTTTTCTTATTCAACACACACCAAGAGCAAGCTAAGAAGTGGTCTCATTTCAGCTGAAAAGGAAATGTGTGTGTGGTTGCTTATCGTGTCTGACCCTGAACTGGTATTTGGGAAGCAAAGAACAAGCACAAGACGTGGCTATAATTTTTACATTAAAGAAGTAAATTTGCACTAAAGAAGTATTATAAAATTTTTATTTTTAAGATTCCAAAACATTTTATGTTTGTGAGCCTATGAAAGAAGTGATCTTCTCATTGCTAGGCCAGTCATATCACTAAGAAAATGTTTCTTTTTTATTTAACTTTATTTTTCGATTACAGTTGACATTCAATATTATTTTATATTAGTTTCAGGTGTATAGCATAGTGTTTAGACAATTACGTAATTTATGAAGTGATCCCCTGGTAATTCTAGTACCCACCTGGCACCATATGGAGTTATTACAATATTACCAACTACATAAGAAAACGTGGTCAATGACGAGAACTCAATAAAAAAAAAGAAAACGTTTTGTCAAAGTCTTGTATAAAATTATACCTAGATACATTTTTATTATATTGCTTTGACTTATGGTTTAGTAGAGTTACTATCCAATTTTGTTAATAAATTTTTCAGATTGTAAAAAATATTAATCACAATCAATTTACAATCTTTACATAAATTAAATCTGATGAGGCTACATTGCATAAGGTAGTTATGAAACTTTTTACATTTCTTATGAGTTTGCAAAATTTATGAAAATATAAAAAAGATTAATTTCAAGGAAAGTAAGTTAAGCTTCACTACCAGGGGACTGTATTTTCTCCCAAGAAAAGCTGGCTTAAATTCATTTTTAGTTTTAAATATGGGGGAGAAAACTACTCTTGTATTTATCATATCTCATTTGGATCTCATATACTAGAAATCTGTGATAAGACCTATTTGGAAAAGGTAAACAAGATAAAGTAGTAAAGTAAGGGGAAAAAACTGTCCTCCAGATGCTCTCCTAACTTATACTACAAATGACATCCTTTGTGGGAAGGGGAACCATATGAAAAAAGGAAGCTAATAAAGTTGCCAATATAAAGAGATCCAAAGAAAAAAAGAGTATTCTCTACTGAAAAGAGCACCAACAATTATCAATGAATTCTTGTATCTACAACTTACGGATTAAGCAAAGGCACCATGAGCTGTAGATATAATAATTCTTATGTAGGGGTTCTCAACATCAGAAAATTA
Organism: Carollia perspicillata; assembly: GCA_004027735.1. Taxonomy (NCBI): domain Eukaryota; kingdom Metazoa; phylum Chordata; class Mammalia; order Chiroptera; family Phyllostomidae; genus Carollia; species Carollia perspicillata. The sequence continues at coordinate 5,156 of PVKM010031212.1, read as the reverse complement.
TTTTAAGTGTCCCCCCCAGTGTAGAAAGATTGAGAGAGGCTGAGAGCAAACATCAGTGACAGGACAAATTGAAGTTATGTTTACCTAATAGGAAGCAATGAGAGTAACACAGCATTGCTTCTGTGATATTCCCATCAATGATGCACAACCTGAATCCACTACCAAGTAAACATCAGACAAAGCCAAATTAAGGTTCCTTGTTCAAAATGACAGGCCAGCCTATAGTCTTTAAAAGTGGTACAGGGGTGATCTTTATCAAGGAACTGTTCCAGACACATGGTAACTAAATACAACCCATGATTCTGAATGAAATCTTTCTTATACATCATTTGAACGACTGGTGAAACTCAAATGGGGCCTGAGGATAGATAATCTAACATATCAATGCCAATGTCCTGACTTTAATGGTTATGTTGTGATTGTGGAGGAGAATGACCTTGTATACGAGAAACACATACTCGAGTATTTGGGGTAGATAGATAGTACATCATGTTGGCAACTTAGCAAATGGTTCTGGGGCAACATAATTTCTTAGTACTGTACTTGGGGCTTTTCTGAAAGTTAAAAAAGGGGAGAGAGGGAGGAATTAAGAGTCATTCTGGTTCCCATCACCTGTTACAAACTACCTTTGCCTTGTCCCCACACTTCTGTCACTCATGCCATCACGAAGTCCTCTTAAGCCTACCTCATAAGCAGCTCTACAATTAATCCCACTTCTCTGCTACTATTTAATAAACAGATACCACAGGTCTCTTGCCCAAACCATTTGAAGAACATCCCTAGTATTCTCCCTGTGCTTTGTCTCCCACCCCTCTCATCGACTCTCTATACCACTGCCAGAACATGAACTGTCAACACCTCAGTGGCAGTTTCCCAACTTGTTACATGCTGAACCATTTGCTCAATGAAGGCAAAGTATCAAACAGGAAAGAGAGAGTTTGTGAAGGAGGTTGGTGGGAGAAGAAGACAACAGTGTGCAGAGAGAACTTGCAATCCCTGAGTGACACTATAGAACTTTTGAAAATTACTATTTTCACAGAATAAAACCTCAACTCCGAAGCACAACACACAAGATGCTCCTAATCTGGTCTTACCCCTATCCTTCAATACACACTGGTCTATCTTAAACTGTACATTACCCAACAATATTGATCTACTTGCATTCTACACACATGCTCTATGTTCTCATGTCTGCACCTTTGCAAACCACATTTCCTTCTTTTTGCCACATTTCTTTGTTCACCGTTTAGTAACCCTATCTGGTAAGTCACTTTTCCTCACTTTTCCACTCTTCTGTATCACAGAATCTGCTGAAATTGGCAAGTATAAGTCTTGAATACAAGGACTTCCCCTTTCTGCTTACAAAATAAAAAGTCACGAATATCAGATATGATCACATCAGAGAGCTAGACTAGGAGCCCAGAATACTGATTTTTCCACTTCAACAAGCAAGGTGGCAGTTTTCCCAGAGTCCGCAACTCCTGGTATTGAGGAGTCAGCACTGTGGAACATTCAGTAGCTGGGACAGAGAATTTTGAATGAAGAATATGATCGGGCCATATAAATAGCTCTACTAGAAAGAACACTTTCTGCAGCTACTGCCTTAATAAGGAGCTGATAACCACAAGACCAAACAAAACCAGAATCTGCTAAATTTCAGGAATAACTTAGCATCTTTGAGGAAAGCCTGAACACCATCTCAAAGAGCAAGTACTGACTCAAATCCTTTTAGCTCTGGCCTCCACTCTGCCTCTCACTATCATTTTGCAAGGTTCTGAACTTTAGGAAAAGCACAATACTATAATATGGAAAATTACTGTCTGTAGAAAACTAGCAAGTCATTTTTTGAAGAGGGTTCCCATCTTAAGAAGCATGATTTGAGCACGGCAACCACTGTAGAGCACATGAGAAAAAGACCTGTCTTCTCGTTATTTGCTTTGTAAACTTAGGAACCCTATTCTCATTTGCTGCCTTGCCTGGGTGATGCCCCCTCACCTGGGTTAGGAAGGTTTCAGCTGGTACGTGTGCTATTAGAATTCAGATAACTCCTGCCCATATTTCCTTTCTTGCTCTCTGGCAAAACAATGACCTCATTTAGCGGAATATGCCAGAGAATCAGTATTCACAGACTTCCGTCTTCAAATTCTAGGCAAGAAGGTTGAGTGGACTTACTGGAGGAGGATACTGCCTGGCTATGCTGCACCCAGTGGACTTCCAGAAAAATGTGTGTTTAAACTGAAAAAGAGAAATACTTAAACTCTACCACGTGCTGGGCACTGGGGACACAATGCTGACCAAAGACACAGCCCTGCATCCTAAAAAATTAAGAGAAAAAATCTTCACATATAATTATATATATTTACATAATTATATAATTATAGTAGAAACCAGGCAAAAAAAATTTCATTCTAGCCTGCTCCATTACTGCCCACCAATATCCTTATCTGACTGAAAATGAAAACACACACACACACACACACACACACACACACACACAGAAAACCACCACCAAGAAAATACCAAAACACAAAATATCTCAAACATAATTCTAATACCAAAGAACATTTATAATCCACTTAAAGCTATTTTTCTTTCTTTTCTTTCTTCCTTAGTAAAGACTGAGGGCTATTATTTTTAAATGGTAATAAATATCATGGTTTTTCTTACAAAGATCTCTATATGATGCAGAAATAAAGCAACACTGTCATAATGATAAAATCAGTAAACTAGATCCCTTATATAGTGATCTGTCACTTTTCAGACAAGAAATTTTTAAAATATTTCAGGTTATAAAACAGTATTTCTGGACAAAACTAACAAGGCAGTAGCTGTAAAACACCCTCAAACTTCTAAACACCCTCAATTTCAGTACAAACAATGCTGTGTTGTACACTCAATCTAAAACTAAGAGGAAGCATTGTGGGTTGGTGACAACTCGAATTCCTTATCACAATGAGGACTGCCGAAGGATCTGACCACTAAACTCAGCCACTCAAATAACTGGGAAGACAATAACGATGATGCTCACTCTCTCCAAAACTCCTGGTTTTCTATTTGTTAGAAGGAATATTTCCTAGATCTTCATTCTGAAGCTTTCTCTCTCACCTAGACAAAGCAGAGTTAACTCAAGAGAAAAGTAATACCTAATTGAAAGCTATAAAAATATGCAGTCTACTGCAGGAATTCAGAAACCACACTCAAGATACAGAAACCAAAATATTAGCAGGGAATCTTATAGGCTAAGAAACCTGTTTTATATTCAAATTGGTAAAGATGCTTCCACTGCATCCATGTAATCAGCAGACATTTACGAAGTGCTCACTAGAGACCAACCCGATGCTACTTACAGCATATTCATTTAATCAAGAATGCTGAGATCATTATTCCCATTTTACAAAACAGGAAACAGGCTTGGATTAAGGTCACTTGCCCAGAGATTTACAGTTAGTAAGATTTAGTAACATGTTTGAAGCCCAAATATGTCTGAGCCAAGGTTTATGTTCATTCCACTAGACCAACCTGTCTTCCAACGTGGAATACGGATCTTGCAGCAGCAAGAAAAACAAAGGCACAGGTGACAGTAACATGACAACACTGAAACTATTTTCTCCATATAAAAGCCGCTTCCTAACACAGAGACTTCTAAACATTGCCTTTCTTCCAATCAGGGCCACAGTGGGTCTGCATCATCGGGGGTGTTGGGATGGGGGGGGGTACTTTTAGGCTCCCAGTAGCAAAGTAAAAGAAATTATCAGATTTGTCCTAGGCCACCTTCAGGACCAAAGGGCCTCAGTAATCTGTACCAGCACCCCACGCCCAAAAAGTCATGCACACATACTCTAAACTGCTTTTGTTTACTAGTCACAAAGAGCTCATAAAGCCCTATCTGAATCTGTAAATGTAGCTCTGTACTTACATATGATTACAGGTACTTTGATGGTTTTGACTGATAGCTGATTTTAGGCAAAACAATGGAATAGAATTCTACAGACTATAGCCCAAAAATTTATCCAACTTTATCATCTTGCTTTTTGATCATTTCTCAACACAACTACAAAATAATAAGTATTACCTCTTTATTGAAACTTTCTTTGTGCCAGGACTTGCTATATGTTTTGCATGTGAAACCTGATTTCACTTATCAAAACTTATGACGCAAATTCCATTTTATGGATGAAAAAGTGAGGCTCAGAAACTGTGCTATATCGCCTCTCAAGCACCACTCATCCAGGAATTAGAATAAACAATGGGGAAAGGACCATCTCTTCACTAAAGCTGGAAAGTCACATGCAAAAGAATGAAACCAGGCACCCCTCTCACACCATGTACAAAAATAAACTCAAAATTAATGGTTTGAACTTAAGGCCTGAAACTATAAAACTCTCTGAAGAAAACACAGGAGGTAAGCTCCTGACATGAGTCTTGACAATGACTTTTTTGGATTGAACACCAAAAGCAAAGGCAACAAAAGTAAAAATAAAAAAGTGAGACAGCATCAAACTAAAAAGCTTCCATGCAGCAAAGAAAACCATCAACAAAATGAAAAGGAACCTAAATATGGGAGAAAATATTTACAAATCATACATATATGATGAGTAATATCCAAAAAATATAAAGAACTCATACAACTCAAAAACAACAAAATCCAATTAGAAAATGAAAAAAGAACTGACTACACTTTTTCCCAAAGATGACCTGCAAATGGTGAACAGGTACATGAAAAGGTGCACATATGCAAATCAAAAACACAGTAAGATATAGCTGCACACTTGCAAGAACAACAATCATCAAAGCACAAGAGAAAATACAGTGTTGAGAAGGATGTGGACAAAAAGGGAACTTGTGTGCATTGTTGGTGGGAATGTGAAGTGATAAAGCCATTATAAAAAACAGTATGGAGGTGCCTCAAAAAATTAAAATAGAGCCCTGGCCAGGTGGCTCAGCTGGTTGTAGCACTGTCCCATACATCACCACGAGGTTGCATGTTTGATCCCTGGGCAGGGCACACGCCAAGGATATGCGTTCAGTCCCTGGTAGGGACACATGCAGGAGGCCACAAATAGGTGTTTTTCACATCACTGTGTCTCTCTCTCTCTGTCTCTCTCTGCCCCTCAAAACCCCACTCTAAAACCAATGAATATACACTCAGGCGAGGA
>PVKM010031211.1:0-16917 GCA_004027735.1 Carollia perspicillata | reverse complement strand
TAACAGGACAGATGTGGTACCTGCCTTCTCTCGCGAAACTTTTCCTGCAGCTGGAGTGTAATAAGTAATTTCAAGTTGCAAGGGGGGAACACAGTGCCCTGGGAATGCCTGTCGGGGGTGAGACAGGGGTGGTGTGTGTGTGTGTGTGTGTGTGTGTGTGTGTGTGTGAGAGAGAGAGAGAGAGAGAGAGAACAGTTTTCCCAGCAGAAAATCTATGTTGAATTAGAAGGCCTTCCAGAAACCTCAAAGAAGGGCAGTATGGCTGGAAGGGAGGAATCAGGGTGGGGAGATTTGGGAAGACAGCAGCCAAAAAGCTCTTTTGTATAGTTTTTTTTTTTTTCCCAATCCTCACCCAAGGATGTACGTATTGATTTTAGAGAGCGAGGGAGGGCGCGAGAGCAAGAAACATCCGAGTGAGAGAGAAGCAACAAGGGGCCGCCCCCTGCAGGTGGGACCAGGGGTGGAACCCACAGCCGGGAGCTTGTGCCCTGATGGGGAGTCAAATCCGCAGTCTTCTGGTGTGTAGCACGACGCTCCAGCCAGCGGCACCGCCTGGCCAGGGCAGGTGGGGAGAGCTTTCCAAGGCAGGCTGAGGATTCTGGACTCCCCACAGCAATGGAAACCTGGGAGACTGGAGCAGGGAGAAGGCTTCGCATCACGCTGAGACTTTCCTTCTTAAAAAAGAAAGGGCCGTCATCCAGTTTGCCTAGGACGTCTCCCTCCCCTCCCCCACTTCCCCTGCACCAGATTAATTCAGAGGCTTCTGGAAATCTGAATGAGCTAGAATGGTTCCAACAGGGGTAGAGAAGAATGGCTGGTTTGAGATTCATTTAGGAGGTAGAATTGAAGATTTGGCTATAGATTAGATGTTGGTAAGGGGGAGGAATGAGTCAGGATACTAACAGCGAATGAGGTCCGGGCACTATTACATGCATTAAATCTTTAAATTCTCACAATAGCTTCACGAGGTGGGCATTGCTGTCAATATTTTATAGACAAGGAAGCAGACGCTTTGCCTCCCTGGTTTTTGTCTTGAGGTGTCGGGTCTATGGAGGTGTTTCATGATTGAGATAGAAGCCTGGGGTGGGGTGGAGGCTCCTCGGCTTAATTTCAAATTTGAGGTGCCTTTAAGATACCCAGGTTGCGGTGGGAAGTGGTTTTTTGGAAATAAGGATTTGGGGTTCCAGAGAGAGAAATCTGGGTTAGAGGTAGAGCTCCGAGAACCTTTTGCAGGTGATTCATCCTGGGAAGTAGTTACTGAGAGGGGGGAAAGTATGGAGCAAGGGAGGAGGAATCAGTATGAAGCCCCAAGGCATCCGAAAGCCCTGTTCCTGAGAAGGGAGAAGATACATGTGAAATGGCTTGTATGCGATGTCAGGTGTTGGGACTTCATTCTGAAAGTATCCGCTTTGGGTGTAGTGTTTGGACGAATCAAGCCTGAGGTAACAATGGGATAGAAAGGTGGTCTGCCTTTCCCCTTTTTCTTTCTTTTTTAAAAAATATTTTATGTACTTATTTGTAGAGAGAGGGGAAGGGAGGGAAAAAGAGAGGGAGAGAGACATCAATGTGTGGTTGCCTCTCGCATGCCCCGCACTGGGGACCTGGCCCACAACCCAGGCGTGTGCCCTGACTGGGAATCGAACCGGTGACCCTTTCTTTTGCTGGCCGGCACTCAATCCACTGAGCCGTGCCAGCCAGGGCTCCTCTTATTTTTCTAAGAATAACATCCTGTGTCTCTTCAGAAGATTTTGTCCAGGCTTTGTGTCATCCTGATTGCCTCCTTCTGGTCAGTTTACCAATGGTCCTTTTACAGTGAAGTGGACAAAATTAGACACTACTCTATGCATGATCTGAGCAGAGTGGACAGCCTTCACATCATCCACCACACTCTGGCCACTGTTTCCATGAATATCGTTTAAGATTAAGTTAGCCTTTGACATGAGGGGAACATTATAACACAGTGTTTCTCTTAGCAACCAAAGGTGGTTTCCATGTATTTTAATGCTAAATCTTGTCTCTCATCCTGGTGCTTTGTGCTAGGCGTATCTTGGGTATAAGCAGGAGTCTGTATTTGTGTTCAATTTAATCTGCTGGATTTGCCCTGTGGTTTCTACCCTGCAGTGATCGTTCTGGACCTGTTATTTAGTGACATTGCGTATCCTGCCCAAATTCGGTTCATCTGTGAATTCTAGAAGTCTGCCATCTATGTCTAAATTTAAGTAATTGTTTAAACAGTTAATCGGGGCCGGAGTGGAGACGGCGCTGTAAAATGGGTTCTGTGGCCACAGGGCCTGGGTTTGAATTGCATTGCTGCCTGCCACTTAGTAGCTGTGCTGTTTTGGGTAAATTACTTGAACCACTCTGTCCCTTGGTTTCCTCATCTGTACAATGGAAATAACCATAGTTTCTGTTTCAGAGGGTTGTGGTGAGGATTAAGTGAGTAACGCATGTGAAGAGCGTTACTACTAGGCAGTAAGTGATCAGTCATCTAAACTGTTACGTTATTTTTTGTAAACCATTTTTTTGTGTCTACTCCTTTAACCACATGTCCTATTATTGCTGAGTTTCAAAGAGCGATTAGGGATGTGTAATTAGACCATGAAGTCTATCCCTCTATACCAGGAAACACATTCTGGAAAATGCATAACATGAAACCCAGCCAGATGTGTGTACTTGTGGGTCTTCTAAACCGGCAGTTTTCTTGGAGGCTAACAGAGGGCTTGTTTAGAACCGAGGGTCTGAGTCTCCGTCTCTCTGCTGCAGGTATGGCATCACAGCTGCAGGCGTTCTCCCCCCCATCGGTGTCGTCCAGTGCCTTCTGCAGTGCGAAGAAACTGAAAATAGAGCCCTCCGGCTGGGATGTTTCTGGACAGAGCAGCAACGACAAATATTATACCCACAGCAAAACCCTCCCAGCCGCACAAGGGCAAGCCAACTCCTCTCACCAGGTAGCGAATTTCAGTATCCCTGCTTATGACCAGGGCCTCCTCCTGCCAGCCCCTGCCGTGGAGCACATCGTGGTGACGGCTGCTGACAGCTCGGCCAGTGCCGCCACGTCGACCTTCCAGAGCAGCCAGACCCTGACGCACAGGAGCAACGTTTCTTTGCTTGAGCCATATCAAAAATGCGGATTGAAAAGAAAAAGTGAGGAAGTGGACAGCAACGGTAGCGTGCAGATCATAGAAGAACATCCCCCTCTCATGCTGCAGAACAGGACTGTGGTGGGTGCTGCTGCCACGACCACCACTGTGACCACAAAGAGTAGCAGTTCCAGTGGGGAAGGGGATTACCAGCTGGTCCAGCATGAGATCCTTTGCTCTATGACCAACAGCTACGAAGTCTTGGAGTTCCTGGGCCGGGGAACGTTCGGGCAGGTGGCTAAGTGCTGGAAGCGGAGCACCAAGGAAATCGTGGCTATTAAAATCCTGAAGAACCACCCCTCGTATGCCAGACAAGGACAGATCGAAGTGAGCATCCTTTCCCGCCTGAGCAGTGAAAATGCCGATGAGTATAATTTTGTGCGTTCTTACGAGTGCTTTCAGCATAAGAATCACACCTGCCTCGTGTTCGAGATGCTGGAGCAGAACTTATACGATTTTCTCAAGCAGAACAAGTTTAGCCCACTGCCACTCAAGTACATCAGACCAATCTTGCAGCAGGTGGCCACGGCCCTGATGAAGCTCAAGAGCCTTGGTCTGATTCATGCCGACCTTAAGCCAGAAAACATAATGCTGGTCGATCCAGTGCGCCAGCCCTACCGAGTGAAGGTCATTGACTTTGGTTCTGCTAGTCACGTGTCCAAGGCTGTGTGCTCAACCTACTTACAGTCACGCTACTACAGGCAAGTGGCAAATGCTGCGGAGCTAATCTTAGACTCAAGATCTAGCTTCGTATTTAGTAAATGTTTACATAGGGATACATAGAACAGTGAATTCATTTACAGGTTCCAAGATAGAAGTAGGGAAATAACTTAGTTCATGTGTGTGGCGTTCCTATAAGTAGCATTATTTCATAACTGCAATCTTATTTAACGATGGAAAAATTAATTCAGTCTGATCTCAAGGTTGTTCCTAGTTGAATTATGTCGTTGACCCCTGAACAGCAGGGCAGTTAGGGGGAACCTGCATGTAACTTATGACTCCCCCCAAACTTAAGTTGCTTTTCAGTATCCATAGGAGACTAGTTCCAGGACCTCTGCTGATACCCAAATTCGCAGATGCTCGAGGCCGTTTTATAAAATGGTATAAAGTAGATTGAGGCCTACAGTTGGTCCTCCGCACTATGGGACTCCCACATCAGATTGAAAACAGTACAGATAGTTATTGGAAAAAAAGTCCGCACAGAAGTGGGGTGGGCCCTTGCAGCTCAAACGCTTGTTAAAGTGTCAACTGTACTGGCACCTGGTTTTCTTTAGTGTCATTATACCTAATTTTCCCACTTAAAAGACTTTAAATACGTGAGGATGTTTACTTATTTGTAATGAGTTTGGGCATAGGCTGCTGTTTTTTCTTTTTTTTATGCTGCTGCTTTTTTAAAGTTTCTATCCTGGCAGGTAAGACGCCTTGGGAATAACTCCAAGTTTAACCGCAGCAACATTTCATTCTTTCCCATTTTCCGTCTTGCCTAATAAAGGGGATTGGGTTGGATGATCGCTAAGGCCTCCCTGTTTCAGCGTTCTAATACTTTGATAACTGACTTGGTTACCCTCCAGTGGTCTTCACTCAAGTGAAGGGCTGGTATTCGCATGGGTGGGCAGAAGCAGGTTTGCAACTGTGAGTATGCAAAGCAGAGTTTATTCTGGTATCTTATTTATTGCCTATTGTATCAGGTTGGCCAAAAAGTCCGTTACATTTTTTCTGTACAATGGCTGTAGTAGTGCTTAGCTGTCTTTCACTTCACTCGAAACAATTTTGTTAGATTGTATTGTATAGCTGTCATATCAGTGTGCATTTTAAAAAAGCTTATCAAAATTGGTGAATTTTTGCACAGCCATTTAAATGTGGAAGATGAAAGAAGATATGCAGCATTTTTCAGCATGTTATGCTTTAGGTAAAAACGCATTGGAAACACCAGAAAAGATTTATGTAGTGTGTGGAGAAGGTGCTGCGACTGATCGGAAGTGGTCTGCGAAGTTCCCTGGTGCCACTGACATCTTGGCCAAACCACCCTCAGCTGTGGAGCTCTCTGGTGCAGTGGAAGGTGTTTGTTTTGCAGCGCCCCTGGCCTCTTCCCACTAGAAGCCAATAGCGGGAGATAGCAGACATACTCAAAATATCCGAATCGATAAAGTCACTGGTGAAAATGACAAATGTGTCTTTTATTTTACTGACAAACCTAAATGGACTCTTTGGCCAGCCCAAAATTATTTTCCATAGAAACAACTCTTGTCTGCCCACCCCTGTACAATTCTGTCTGTACTATAATCAAGGACTATTAGTGGAGGAAGAGGGGACAGTCTTTTTTTTTATTTCATTGGATTTTTCTAGAGAGAGGAAGGGAGAGGGAGAGAGAGAAACATCAATTTGTTGTTCCACTTATTGATGCAGTCATTGGTTGCTTTTCGTGTGTGCCCTTAGCACAGCTCGAACCCACAGCCTCGGCGTATCAGGACAAGGCTCTAACCCACTGAGCCACCCAGCCAGGGAGAGGGGAAAGCCTTTTAAAAATGAACTTTTATTTCTCAGTGCATTTATTTATCTAAGTATAATGGTAGTAAAACTTACTTCACACGAAGTTTACCATTTTAATGATTTATTTTAAGAGCACCATTTCATCGTCATTAGATACATTCACGATGTTGTATAACCATCACCACTATTTCCAAAATTTATTCAGAATCCAAAACAGAAACGCTGTAACCATGGAGTGGTAACTCTGCCGTCCCCCCACCCTTGTCGACCTCTGTTTGACTGTTTCTGTGAGTTTGCCTGGTCTAGACATTGCATGTCAGTGAGATCGTACATTTGTCCCGTTGTGCCTGGCTTATCTTCCTGTAAATCTTACTGTAACATGTTTCAGAATTTCATTCCTTTCCACGGCCGAATACTGTGTCATTGCACGTACATGCCACATTTTGTTCATCTATCCATGTGTTGATGGGCGCTGGATTGTTCTCAGTTTTTGGCAGTTCGGAGTGGGGCTGCAGGGAACTTGGGTATTCAGTTGCGGAAGCCTCTGGCTTCAGTTCTCTGGGTGCCTGGTTGGAGGTAGAGGGGCTGAGTCGCGGTGATCTGTGCTCACGGTTCTGAGGGGCCTCCTGTTTCCCTCAGCTGCCAGCGACGTCTTACATTCCCATCAGCGGTGCACGAGGGCTCTGGTTTCTCCACGCCCTCACCAGCACTCGTCATTTTCTGTTGTTTTTTATTGCAGTCACCTCTGTGTATATGAAATGATACCTCGTGGTTTTGATGTGCATTTCCCACGTGATTAGTGATGTTGAGCATCTTTTCACATGTTCGTTGCCCGGCCATCTGTTTATCTTCTTTGGAGAAATGTCTGCTCCAGTCCTCTGTCCATTTATATGTTGTTTTTTGTTGCTGTTCTTGTTGTTGTTGAGTTGTAGGAGTTCTTTAGATATTCTGGGTATTAATCCCTTCTCAGGTATATGATTTGCAGTTTTTCTCCCATCCATGCAGATGACTTTCCACTTTTTTTTTCCACAAAAGTTTTAAACTGTGGTGAAGTCTAATTTGTCAGTTTTTTCTTTTGTTGTTTGTGCTTTTAGTATCACATCCAAGAAATCATTTCCAAACCAACATTATGAAGCTTTTCCCCTGTGTTTTCTTCTAAGAGTTTTATAGGTTTAGCTCTTATATTTAGGTCTTTGATCCATTTTGAGTTAATTTGTGTGTATGGTGTACAATAAGAGTCCAGTTTTATTCTTTTGCATGTGGATATTCCATTTTCCCAGCGCCATTTGCTGAAAAGACTGTCCTTTCTCCACTGAATGGTCTTGGCACTCGTCAAAACCCTTTAACCATACATGTGAGGGTTTATTTCTGGGCTGTCCGTTCTACTCCCTTGGCCTATCTGTCTGCCTTTATGCCAGTACCACACTGTTTTGATTACTTGTAGCTTTGTAGCAGGTTTTGAAGTCAGGAAGTAGGAGACCTCCAGCTTTATTCTCTCTCAAGATTGTTTTGGTGGTCTCAGGGAGTCCCTCGAGGTCCACACGAGTTTTAGGATGGGTTTTTCCATTTCTACAAAAAACTTCACTGATTTTTGATAGGGATCACACTGAATCTGTAAATCACTTTGGTTAATATTGACCTTGGAACAACATTGTCTTCCAGTCTACTGTCCACTGTTTTTATTTTTCGTTTTATAGTTTTATAAAGCTGTGCTGCTTCTTCCTTGAGTGAGAGAGAGGAAAGAAATTCCTAGAGCCTTTGGTTTCTGGTTTCATGTTGTGTTGGACAACTTGGCTAATGTTGAGAATCTCACCTCCATTTATTTATTCGTGACTGGGAGACTTAGGTCCCAGTTTGCTTCTAATCTCCTTTGAGCAGCCCTGCCGCCACACACAAACACGCGCACGCACGCACACACACAGCACATTCACAGGTGCACGGAAGAGTGCAGTGGCGCAGGTCATTCTGAGCACTGGGGAGGAGGAAGGAGAGTGCAGCTGCGGGGTGGGGCTGATCAGCTGTTGCCTGCTCGCTCTCCTCTCCGATCTGCTCTCCGATCTGCTCTCCGATCTGCTCTCCTAGCTGGGCGGTGTCTGCAGGTGCTCCTTCATTGTTTGTCCGCCCTCTCACAAACAAAGTGCATTCTCTTGTGAAGCTGATGCCATTTTAAGATTGAAAAAGAGCAGCGGATCTAAGATTATTCATGAAATAATTGTTGATGGAATTTTCTCTTAAAGAGAAAAGGAAATTTGGGGGATGAAACAGTTCTGCTTACTTGGCTTTTGCTGGTATGAAATTTGAATAATTTTCAGTTGCTGGTCTTTGCCTGTTTTAAATTTAATTTAAGCTGCCATTTGAGTAATTTGGCTCTGTTTTGTTTTTATAGAAAATGTTTTTCAAAATTAAAAAATATCGTTAAAGTTTATTTATTTTTAGAAAGAGGGGAAGGGAAGGAGAAAGAGAGGGAGAGAAACATCAGCTGATTGCCTCTTGCATGTGCCTCAACCTGGGACTGAGCCTGCAGCGCAGGCGTGTGCCCTGACCAGGACTGACCTGACAACCTCTTGCTTTGCGGGACAAAGCCCAACCATCTGGGCCACACTGGTCAGAGTCGATTTTCAAAATTTTAAATCCACTGGCAGTTATTCTTCAACAGAGCCCTGTAAAACCATTGCACTTAGTTGTTGACTGAATGAGAAATTTTAAGTGGAGCACAGTTTACCCCTTGGAAGCAGTTCATTCTGTGCATTACTGAGTAATGACCATGCATTCTGTTCAGCGCCCAGTCCGGGACCTGACTCGGTCCAGGATTTAACATGAATGCTCTGGAGCGTCGCGGTAGTCCTCGGCGGTAATACTCGGCACTGAGCCTGAGGCCCGCACAGTGGCAGCTCAGGCACTCCTCCCATTGTTGGTTTTGTCCACAGTGTCCTCATGTTGCTGTGTTGCCTCTTTAGAGTCCATTAAGTTCCCACCCTCTTGCCCTTCAGAAAACCTCTGAAATCCTTTAGGCTAGTGGAGCATTCTGGTCCCAAGGCTGCCTTCCTCTCACCCTCCTTTTTAGTTTACATCGCTGCATCTTGCTGATAACGGGCCAGAATAGTACCATTCGACACACAGGTTGCCACCGTGTTGTCTCTCTTGGCCGTGGGCATGGCTAATTGATTCAGGCAGTGGAAACAACACACTGTATTTCCTGGTCCGCTATACATGTAAACGGACTAATTCCAAGACAAGTTGCTGTCTTTGGGGTTTGAGTTTTAGGCACAAAGGTTTCCAGGCTTATAAGCTTAGTACTTGAACATTCTGAACAAACCAGCCGGCCTCCATTTGAAGCTGAGACCGCTTTATTTATTCTGTATGGAAGGGCAAGGTCTAGAGAAGAAAAGCATATTTTCACTTTATCCTAGGTAAACAAACAGTCCAGTTTCATCTGACAATGAAACGACAGTTTCATCTAAGCCACAGATGTAGGAAGTGTGACTTTATGTAACATCTCTGATGTCGTCAGTTCGGTGCCTCTGCAACAGGCAGGAAGGAGCAAGTGCGTTCGGGGAAATGCTGGGGGCAGGGTGGCTGCTGGGTGATTCCGGCCTCCACTCGCTCTGGCCTCCAGTGAGATAAAGCTGTATGACCTTAGAGGAATTCTTCCATTTAAAGAAGTCTGAGGTTGGGACGTCGAAAGGCGGGGATTGCTGTTTCTACCACCTGGTTATAGTAATTAGACCCTGTTTAGTATTTGTTCTTTAAGGGTGGGATGCAAGTAGAATTAATGCCATTTTTCTACTAAAGTGAACACTGCCAGTCTCCTCCCCCTCTTTTCTGTGCTTTAGTAAGTAATTTTTTTACTGCCCAGCTGTTAGAACGTCAGAGCTGGAAAGGGACCTACACGAGTAGTTATCCGAGTTATCTAACTCAGGCCCCGTATTTTACAGGTGAAGTAGAACCAGAATGCAGTGTCTAGAGTTTATATTAAGGGACTGAGAAATAACTGAGGCCAGAGGGAAGGATGATACAGTCACGAGAATATTACCAAGAATTATAATCAGAACTCAGAGTTTAAAACATTCATTCTAGAGGTGAACGTGCTCTAACGAAATGATTCCTGTCTGTTCAGTAAAAGAAAATACCTCAGTCAGTTTGCTTCCAAGAGCTTAGGTAAGTCTGACATTTCTAGGCTGAAATGAGAGCGAAAATCCCTCAACAGACTGGACAGCCTTATTTTCATTTTATTTTACTTTGATTGCTTTCGTCATTTTCATCCCTTTTGATAACCTTTTTGCATGGTTGATGTTACTGTTTTGAGGGAGCTTTGGCTGGAAATCCTTAGCTGCTCTCACTACTCCAGGAGCAGGGTGAGACCGAATGGAAAAACGGATTCCAGGCAGTCTTCAGGGTTTCTGGGTGAACAGGGCTTGGGGCTGGAATTGGTGTGTTTTTTAGTTTCTCTGAGACCTCAAGTTTTGTCACATATTATTACTACCTCTTCAAAGAAGTCACTGGGTTCCAGGCCCCTCCCTGTGACCTACCTTTAGGGTTTTAAAATGTCTTCCTGGTGGAGTGGGAACGGCAGAGTCAGTCACTCTCTTCAGCTGATGCTTAGGGATGTTCTAAGCCCAGTTTCTACTTTGGCACAAAGCCATTTGCATTTTCCCTGCCAGCTATTTTTGGCGCTGTCATGAACTTGGAAATTAATGATTCTGCTCACTGAAAGTAAAAATTGTGTTCCATTTAAATTTTAGAAAAGCTTTCATGTTTCTGGGTCCTCTTACCCTCTCGTTTATTAATACTATCAAACTTGTGCTGTCTTAAAGACATGCCATAGCGGTTGGGATTTAATTGAACTTTGGAATTCCATCAGTGATGGAGCTCCAGCCACCTGCAGTGGGCGTGTCGCTTTTGATGGCTGTTTCTCTGGCTGGCAAAGCCACCGTTCGCATCAGAGAGTGCAAACACTGCCCATTAAGCGGTCCCTCCCAAAGCTGTCTCCTAGTGTCAGTCTCGAAGGGCCTGGATCTCTTGCTGTTTCTCTGCAAGATCAAGAAAGCTTCCAGACCCTGTGGAGTCCTCTCGTTACCCTGTTTTCACAGAAATTTACTCGGGGAGGATACTCTTTTTTAGGGAACTGTCTTTATCCTCTCCCCTGCTAGATCTTTGCCCCTTGCTCCTCCGAGGCCCTCAGGAGGAGACAGAGTCTGTTGCGTGGTTCTTAATGGTGAGATCTGCTTTTCCATTTACCTCCTGTTAAACGAGGGATCTGGGTCTGGTGTCCTCACAGATTCAAGTTTGATGACTCGTGAGAAGGAAAGGAAGTTATTTGGAGAAGATGCTGAGGTGTTTAAGGAACTGCCTGGGTTCCATCATGTACTAATCGTGCAGCCTCGGGCAACATACTTCACCTCTCAGTGCCCAGTTTCTTCATCAGTAAAACGCAAACGATACTTGATTACATAGAATCTGAGATACCATTGATTAGAAGGGGCAACATTAATTGCGTGCCAATAAGAAAGTAAAAACACTAAAATATACTATCATTTGCAAGGATCTTCATTCAGAGATGTTAAAATGTGTAGAACTGTGTAATGACTTCTCAGTAATAATACCCGCTTTCACAAGGTAGGTGTCAGGAGTACATGACTCCACATTTGCTATGCACGGCACATAGCACCGTGTGTCGTTTTTAGTGTCATTGATAACGGCGGTGGCTGTTGTTAGCATTCCCTTTCTGAATCACGTCTGTCTGAAGTTTAGTCACGCTTTGAAAAATGCCATGTATCGTATACCACCATGCCAAACAGATTTTTGTAGGTGGGTATATACTTCACTTTCACTCATTTGGAGACAGTGTAATATACTCAACTCCAGACCTAGGCTGCCAGGACTCACGTTCTAGCTCTGCCACTTACTGTGTGATTTTGGGCAAGCTACTTAGTATATTTGCCTCGGTTTCCTTTTCCATAAGCGAGGATAACAGTTTTGCCTTGGATGTGTTCGTGTATCTAAAGCTCTAAGTTTATGACATTACTTTAGTTTTCTTTTTAAGCATTCACGGGAGTGAATATTTCTAAAAGCCTACAAAGAATTCAGAGTCTTAAAATAATGCTAATATAGTATGATCATAAAAGTTAATGTTACATCCAGCCCTTATATAGTACTCTACATGTGCCAGGAGCTTACTGTATAAGAGCTTTAATATTTATTATTGTTATCAATTGCTTATTCATGTAAGCCATATAACACAGAGACGTTAAGTAATCGCCTGCAGCCATTGAGAGTGGAGCCAGGATCTGACCCCCGATAGGCTGGCTCGAGTGTCCGGCCTGTGGTCAGCCGCCCTGTTTCTACAGAAGGCACTTCCGTCACAGAGAGGCATTTATCGACCAAGCTGTTCGTTTTTTCCTAATTAAAAAGGTGCTAGGGGTAAAAAGAGTAAGTCTGTGATTCCTTATTCATGATTTCAAAATTCAGAAAGCTCTGAAAACTAAAAATCTTTTTCTCAGTTTGGTAATAAACTCATTAATTGGCAAGACCTGACTTCAACCCGCGTGAGGCTGTTGCAAGTCTTTATTCAGCTGACTTAGTGTGACTGCTTGTATGCTTCGTTGCAGAGGTGTTCGTGCATTTGATTATGAATGCCTTTCTAAAATCCTTTGGGATTATTATGTAATATGTAGTATATACATGGAAGTGTCTTTCCGAAATACAGAAAGTTCTGAATTTCAAAAACGTATCTGGCCCCGAGAGTTTCAAATGATGGATTGTATACCGAAGCACATTTTCAGTTTAGTTAAATCAGTGTGTCTTTAGTTGATACTAAAGCAGGATTTAGTCAACATTGTTCCTTTTCCCAAATAACGTGTGTTTTTTTAATCGGTCTTTTTTGCTAGAGCCCCTGAAATCATCCTTGGACTGCCGTTTTGTGAAGCCATCGACATGTGGTCACTGGGCTGTGTGATAGCTGAGCTGTTCCTGGGGTGGCCTCTTTACCCCGGTGCTTCCGAGTACGACCAGGTAAGAGTGTTTGTTGGATGGAAACAGAAGGAAGTCGTTACTAGTGAAATAGAGTGTAGAAGAGACGAAGTACCAGTGAAGTATGCAGATAGGGAAAGAGTTGTCCGTTTAGAAAGAATTTTTTAAAGACTAGAAATTTCACTACCTGCTTTTTAGTCGGAAGCTGTGTTTGCAATTCTGCAATTAAAAAGGGATTTTATCTTAGAGTACTTCAGATTGGTACTTTTCCCGATCTGTAATGATTTATTCAAGTATTAACTTGAGTGAACTAAGGCAAATTGTGAGTTGAAAGTAAAGTCAGGCCACGAAGTTAGGAGTGTAAGAGTACACAGGCTCATTCACTCCTGTCACTTCCGTCACACGTGCCACACAGGGAAGCAAGCGCTCTCTGCGTACCGAGGCACACTGGGCCCGGAGCTGGAGATGGACGGTGGGTCTCTGTGCAGTGGGGTTTAGGAGGGGACGCATGGGCCTCGAAAACCATTGCAGTGAATGCCCTGTGTCTCAAACGGACAAGCTTTCAATGATACGCTACATTTCCTAAGGAGCTGGTCCCGAGGGAAAAAGTTGTGCCAAGGAGATAAATTGTGGATTCTCATTTTTTGTTCTTTAAAAAAAGTGGTCATTAGACCACTGCAGTAGGCTTTAAGCTTTTCGCGGGCAGTGACTGTTTCATTCCGTCAGTGTGTCATCAGCTGTCGACATTGTGTCTGGCACATAGATGCATGAGATTTGGGGGGGAGGGTTTTTCTTTTCTATTTTTTTGTCTTTTTTTCAGTTTGAGAGTCACAGACAATATAACTTTTTGTAATTAGCTTAGGAGAAAAACAGAGAACCCACTGGTAGTAGGAAGAAGCAAGCGTCTTCTAGGTTCAGGCGTTTGATGAATTACTCAGTGACTGTGCATTTCCATCGCTTCCTCGTGGCAGAGCCTATGGCAGAGACTTGGGACACGCACGCCTGAAGCTGGGTTACGCTTACGCTCCATAACTAGGTTGCTTGCGGGGCTGTTCTTGCCACAGCCGTTGGCTGTGCCCCAGACAAATGCGGCGCTGGTCTGTTCCCACACATCTTTATCCCGGTCGTCATTGCGAGGAGGGCATTGCCACGTGCTCTTGGCCAGGGGTTCTTATCCAAGGTTTCTGGTTTGGTTGACAACATCTTGCTCTATCCAACTTCTGTCACCACAGTTTGAGATACGATGACTGATTTCAGTCCAAGGAACCTGATGACGAGCGTTGAAGGGACAGGTAGCCAATTTGTGGCATCCGGATTCGGTCCAAGGAACCCGATGACGAGGATAGAAAGGATGAGTAGCCGATTTCTGGCATCAGGATGATTCTTTTTGCATGTGATAAGATGATAAGGAGACCTGCAGGCCCTGATCTGGTGGTTCTTATTATGAAACAAAAGGTTTTCTGGAATTTCTGAAAGGACACCAGAGCAGAACATTCTTTTCCCTATTCAGCCTAGAATTTTGACTGCTCGATCTATTTTAAAGTAGATGTCACATTTACCAACTTCTAAATATTTGACTCTTTGGGCATGTCTTTGAATGAAACAAAAAAATGAGTTGCCCGTGTCGTAAGTAACCAGTTACGTTGTACTTTGTAATGTTTTTATCTTCCGTCTTGTGAGAAGCTGGTCACCTTCCTCATTTTACAACAGTGATGAAGAGCATGAGGGAGGTTAAAGGATCCGAAGCCACAGTTCGTTGGGCCAAGCTACTGATTCTCCTTTTTGGGCCTTAGACCCTTTTGAGAATTTGATGAAGCTGTGGATCACCTCAGAAAAACATACACGCACAGTTTTGTGTGCAGATTGAGGGCAGTGGTGGACTCCTGCTTAAGAAACCTTGCTGTGAGCCGCTCCCGCGGCGAACGGCTTGGCATCACCGAGTCTCCCAGGAAGTGGAACCAAATAAAATTAGATTTAGAAGCGAAGGTGCAGCTGGGGCTTTCCTTGTGAAGAAAGGACCTGATAATTTCGAGAACTTTTGTGTGGTGCATGAATGCGAAGCTGTGGGTGGCAGGAGGAAGCTGCTTCCCACACTGAATGAGGAGGGCGCTGCTGTTTCGGAGCAGGGTGGGGGGCGGTTTATCGCGCATCTCTGCTTGTACAGGAGGTTCCCGTGGCAGCATCCTTATTCTTACAGACGAGTTTGTTTAAAAACAACTTTATCGAGATTTAATGCACGTACCATTTACCTCTGCCATTGAAAGTGTAATGTACAATTCACTGGTTTGGGTATGTCCACAGCGTTGGGAACCGGAACGACCGTTTCAGAACATTTTCATCACTGGTAGCGGTCAACCCTCATTCTCCCCCAGTCTCTGCCCCAGGCAGCTGCTGGGGGAGAACTCCCAAAACTTAAGCTCGTCAGTTTTAGTTTGGGCCGTTAATCCGAAGAACTGACACGTATGTAGCCACGTCCAGATTCATAAGAGCATTATTTAGCAGGGAGAAATGGGCCACAGGGAGAATCCCATACCGCCTCCAGGACAGGGTCCCTTTTTATAGGGGGTTAATAGCAAAACCACAGGGTGTGGGTAGTGTTATAGACCACCAGAGAGAACAAGGCATTCCTAAGGTAAAAGATAGCACCGGGCACTTAGTATACTCTATACATTCATTACCGTCTCTCCTGGGGCAGGACGCTCCTCTCTGGGTGGCTTTCTGGCTTTCTGGCTCGACAGCCAAATGTGAGGTTACAGAGAGTTCAGCAGTCACAGAGTTCAACATTTCCCAGGTGCCTTTGCTGCGGGAGCCATACTGCATCTCTAAAGTGAGTTCATCTAGCAACCACTGATCTACTTTCTGTCTCTAGGTTTGACTGTTCTATTCTAGTACATCATATTCATCACCAAATGTGGTCTCTTGTGTGGGCTTCTTTTACTTAGCATAATGTTTTACGTCCACGCTGTAGCCTGGACCAGAACGTCATTCCTTGTTGTGGCCGAATTTACTCCTGTGTGTGTATATTTTGGCCACGTGAATAATGATGCTGTGAAGGTGGTGTGCAGCGTTTAAGTCCATTTTCAGTTTTTTTTGCATGCATCCTTAGTTAGAGGCAGAATTGCTGGGTCGTGTGATGGATGGATGCACATCTAACCACCAAACTGTTCCCCACAGTGGTTACACTGTTTACATTCCCATCAGCAACGTGCAGGAGTTCTAATTTATTTTTTCTTTTTAATTAGAAGGACAACGTCTGTTCCTTTCAGTTTTAACTGATAAAAGTAATGCATGAAAAGCATGGAACACGAGTCTGTGTGCTGTCCTTGCGCAGGGCCGTGCTAGTCTGCCCTGCCATTCCAGTTTCAGTGTGCGGGAGCTGCCGAAGCAAACGCAGGAGTTCGACTTCTGAACCTCCTTGCAAATGCCGGATATTGTTTGTTTTTTAATACTAGTCATCCATTGGGAGTGTTATCTCATTGTGGTTTTGGTTTGCATCTTCTAATGATTAGTGATGTTGAACATCTTTTCATGTATTTATTGGACATCTGTATATCTTCTTTGAATAAGTATCTATCCAAGTCCATTGTCCGTTTTTGAATTGGGTTGTTGTTTGTTGTTGTTGTTGTTGAGTTTTAGGAATTTTTTATGCATTCTGGGTATTATCCCCTTATCATGATACATGATTTGCAAATTATTTATCCCATTCTCTGGGGTTGCCTTTTTACTCTGTTGCTCATATCCTTTGGTGCACAAAAGTTTTTAATTCTGGTGCAGTTCAGTTGGTCTGTTCTTTTCTTTTGTTGCTTGTGCTTTCAGAGTCATCCAGGAAATGGGTCACCAAATTTAATGTCATGAAGCTTTGCTCCGATGTTCTCTTCTAAGAGGTTTAGAGTTTTACAATTTGAGCTCTTACATTTAGGTCTTTGAGCCATTTTAAGTTCATTTCTGAACATGGCGTAAGTTAAAGGTCCAATTTCATTCTTCCACGTGTGGCTGTTCAGCTTTCCCAACACCATTTGCTAAGAGACTTCTTTCCTGTTGAATTGCCTTGGCGTCCTTGTCAAAAAACCAGCTGACCATAAATGTAATAGTTTATTTCTGGACTGTCAATTCTGTTCCATCGATCCATATCCTATATCCACATAACGGGGCCACACTGTTTTGATACTGTAGCTTCATAGGCAGTTTTGAAATTAGGAAGTGTGAGTCCTCTAACTTTGCTCTTTTTCAAGATTGTTTTGGCTGTTCAGGGTTCCTTGAGATTTCATATGAATTTTAGAGTGGATTTTCTGTTTTTGCCAAAAAAGTCATTTTTTTT
>PVKM010031210.1:0-16913 GCA_004027735.1 Carollia perspicillata | reverse complement strand
CAATACCCTAGATCAAATGGACTTAACTGATATATATAGAACCTTTTATCCCAAAGAAGCAAGTACACATTCCTTTCAAATGCACATGGTATATTTTCAAAGATAGACCACATAAGAGGACACAACACCAACCTCAATCAGTTCAAGAAGATTGAAATCATATTAAGCATTTCCTCAGAACAGAAGGGAATGAAACTAGGAAACAGCAACATGGAAAACACTGAAAAACATTCAAATTAATGGAGATTGAATAGAATTTTATTAAACAGTGAATGGGTTAATAATGAAATCAAAGTAGAAATCAAAAAGGTTCTGGAAATAAATGAAAAGGAACAGACAACAGTTAAAAAGTTATGGGACACAGCAAAAGCAATCCTGAAGGGAAAGTTCATAACAATACAGGCCTAAGAAAGACAGAAACATTTCTAATAAACAACCTAACCCTACATCTATAAGAGCTACAAGAACAACAACAAAGCCCAGAGCGAGTAGAAGGAAGGATATCGTCATCTTCAAAGCAGAATTAAATGCTATAGAAACTAAAACAACCATCTAAATGATCAATAAATCCAGGAGCTGGTCCTTGGAAAAGATAAACAAAATCAACAAGCCTTTAAGCAGGCTCATCAAGAAAAAAAGAGAGAACCCAAATAAGTAAAATCAGAAATGAAAGAGGAGAGATTAAAACAGAAAACACAAAGATATAAAAGATTGCAAGAAATTACTATGAAGAACTATATGCCAAGAAGTTTGAAAACCAGGATGCAATGAACAAATTTCTAGAAAAATATAATCTCCCAAAACTGAATGAAGAAGCAGAAAGCCTGAACAGACCAATAACAGATGACAAAATTGAAACAGTAATCAAAAGGTCCTGGCACATAAAAGCCCTGGACCAGACAGTTTCATGGGAGAATTTTACAAAACATTTAAGAGATAACCACTATCCATCCCAGACTATTAAAAAAAAAAAATCCAAGAAGAGGGCAGATTCCTAAACTGTTTATATGAATCCAGCATCATCCTAATTCCAAAATCAGATAAAGACACAACAAAGACAACTATAGGACAATATTGCTGATAAACATATTGTTAAAATCCTCAACAAAATATTGGCAAACTGCATCCAGCACTACATTAGAAAGATCATACACCATGATCAAGTGGGATTCATCCCAAAGAGGCAAGGATGGCACAACATTCGCAAATTAATACACATAATACATCACATAAATAAAAAGAAAGACAAAAACTGCACGATCTTATCAATAGATATGGAAAAAGCATTTTGATAAGGCACAGCCCCCATTTATGATAAAAACATTCAGCAAAGTGAGAGTAAAGGTAGTTAAGAACAAAGAGGGAGTAGAGTCCTCAACATGATAAAGGCCACATATGAGAAACTTACAGCTAACACCATACTCAATGGGCAAAAACTAAAAGGTTTCCCACTAAGATCAAGAACAAGACAAGGATGTACACTTTCACCACTTATTTTCAATATAGTATTGGAAGTCTTAGGCACAGCAATCAGTCAAGAAAGAGAAATAAAAGGCATCCAAAATTAGAAGGTAGGAAGTAAAATCGTCACTGTTCGCAGATGATGTGATAGTGTACACAGAAAACCCTATAAACTCCACCCAAAAACTACTCGACCTAATAAGCAAATTTTGTAAAACACCAGGGTTCAAAGTCAATATTCAGAAATCAAAGGCATCTTTATACACCAACAATAAAAGATCAGATTCAGAAATAAAATAATCCCATTTGATATAGCAACAAGAAAAATGAAGTACCTAGGAATAAAACTTAGGAAGGAGGTAAAGATCTATACTCAGAAAGCTACACAACATTGAAGAAAGAAATTAAGTGAGACACAAATAAATAGAAGCATATACTGTGTTTATGGATTGGAAGAATCAACATCATCAAAACGTCCATATTACCCAAAGCAATTTATAGATTCGACACAATCCCTATTCAAACACTAATGACATATTTCACAGATATAGAACAAGTATTTCAGAAATTTATATGGAACCATAAATGACCCAGAATAGCAGCAGCAATTTTGAGAAATGAGAACAAAGTACGAGGGATTTCAATATCTGATACAAAACTATATTACAAGGCCACTGTAATCACAATGGTATGGTACTGATATAAGAACATACACATAGATCGATGGAGAATAGAGAGCCCAGAAATAAACCTACATCAATACGATCAGTTAATATTTGACAAAGGGTGCAGGAACATAAAATGGAGTAAAAATAACATCTTCAAAAACTGTGTTTCAATATCTGGATAGCTATATGCAAGAAAATGAAACTCATTCACTGACTTACAGCATACACAAAGATAAACTTAAGGTGGATTTCTATCCACCCCAACACCAAACAGGTTTTCTCTCTTTTGCTCCTCTTCTTCTTTCTAGTATCCCTATTATATGGATATTTTTATGATACATTTTCTCTTGCAGTTCCCTTAACTTCTCTTCATTTTTCTTGTCTTTTTTCCTTTTCTTGCTCTTCCTGGTAGTTTTCTTCCTCCTTATCCTCCAGCTCACTGATTTGATCCTCTGCTTCATCCATGCTGATTTTGATTCCTTCTGCTGTGTTCTTCAATTCAAAAATTGTTCTTGATTTCCTCCTGGCTCTTATTCATAGTTTCTGTGTCCTTTTTCATGCTGATATAGTTGGAAGTAAGTTCCCTGTAGCTTCCCTGTAGTTTTTATTTCTTCCAACTGAGCTCATTGAGCTTTCTTATAACCCTTGTTTTGAACTAAATATCCTATTTTTTACTTGCCTTTCTTTCATTTAGCACTCCTTCTGGGAATTCCTCCTTTACTTTCTATTGAGGATTTTTTTCTTTCTCTCCCCATTTTGGAGGAGAATCATCTTGTTTGCTTCTCCTGCTTAAATTGATCTGCTTTGACTCCCTGTCTTTGCGGTGTGAACATGTATGATAGGAGACCATGTGATTCAGTGGTGCAGTCTCCTTGATCTGAACTTGATTACCTTGGGATGATCTTTATGCCATATATGTTGGTTCTATAGATATAATTGGGTTGTTGTTGTTGTTGTTGGGTCATTCTTTGGTGGGTCCTTCCCTCCAGCTGGTTGACTGTCAGTTTACCAACCACATCTTGTGTGCTGTTTTACGCATGAAGCCAGAACAAAACCAGGAAACAAACCCACTCCTGAAAATATGACTCCAACCCACAATCCCACTATCAACAGCAAATGAACCAGTATTAATAAGAATGTGGAGAGACTAAGACTATTATAAGAAAAGAGTGAATACTGAAAGAAAAATGATTTTGAGTGTATAGAGGGAGTAGAACTAATAAGAGTAGGGAATTGGAGCAATGCAAAAAGAGAATGCAAAATTTACATAATAAATAAAAAAGATAATGAAGAAGGGAATGGAGTGAGAGACGGCAGGAGTATAGTCTGAGATTTAAGCAGAAATTTAAAAAGTAAAATAAAGTGAGAGAGAGAAAAAAAGAAAAAAGTAAATAAATAATAAAAATAGGAATCAAATTGGAGAAAAAGTCCACCACATTGCTATCAACATCAAAAGAACTAAAGTTAATATAGGTAGGATGGCAATAAGATGAAAATAAGGAAAGAAAGAAAAGCTTAAGAGATGTCTAAAGGAAAGGGAAGTGATTTTCAGATGATAGAAGTAGAGGCAGTACTAAGAGTGAGGCAGGGAAACAGGCTAAGACAGGCTAAAATTAAAATTTGAGACAAAAAGAAAAATAAAAAAAGGAGGACAGATGTTGGCAAAATAGGTGGTAGCTGAGCACACTTACTCATGGGCCCAACTGAGACAATTATCTGATCATCAGAAGGACAAAGCCAACAATCTTAGCTGATATGAAGTTTGGAAGCCAAAGTGTACAGAGGATGCTTTAAAATGGGCAGTACAGTGGTTTTATAGGCTGATGGGGAAAGTCTCCAGGCTTGGCATCAGAAATCATGGCTGCCACAGGATAATACTGGAAAAGAGTTGGGTTAGTTATAGCAAGACTAGCAGCACCCTCCCTTCCTAGGTTGTGCAAACCACAGACCCATGTCAGGAGAGAGTTGAATATATAGTCACCAGGGGAAAATAAAGTCACTCAGGCATATGCACAGCTATCTGTGCCCCAAGCTAGCCAGGACAGTGCCAGAGAGTTGGGGGGATTTGGTAGGCACCTGGAGCTGGAAGAAAAGATGGGCTGCAACTGGCCATGACTGAGATACACTTTGGACTTACCAGAGAGTTGGAGTGTGTGGAAAGCCAGGCAGTGGCATGGTGTGCCAGTGGTGCTAACAGGGACTTTTTTAAAAAGGAGAACTGAGGCACACTGAGCAGAGAATGCACATACATTTCCCAGTACAACAAGGAGGGAGGATGGTGGGTGCAATTTTCTCCTACACAGGGCATCTCACGGATTGATCAAAGGTGTGCAAAGTGAGGTGATTTATCAGTACCAGCCTGGCACAACAGCATAGAGTAGAGGGTGCAGGACACACAGTGCTCTGAGGGCATAAGCTGGAAACAAACTAGGCACCTTTGATTATTGTAGTTCAGACTAAGCTCCCTTCCTCGCCAAACCGTAGGAAAAGGAACACAGTGGCCAAACCTCCACCACCTGCAGGAACCCAGAAGAGCTGCAAAACCTGTGGGACAATCTTAACAACCAGGAGGATATTGTTTTGGGGTTGTTTTTTTTAAAGACTAAGACAGTAAGACCTGGAGATGAGAGGAAACCAGAGACAGATCCAAAAAGAAGTCAGAAGACAAACACCAACAGCTCAGACAAATTTCACCTTGTTCTTCATCAGAACATGCATGTTTTTTATTTCTTTTTCTTCCTTTATTTAGGTTTTTGTTTGTTCTCTTTTTCCTTTTATATTGCATTTTAATTTTTCTTCTTTCACTTCACTTATATTCCAAATAACTCACTACTCTTAGTCTTTTACTTTTTATTCAGATTATATATATTTTTATCATATTATTGTTATTCCAAATTCCAAACAGCACCCTTCCCCAGTCTAAATCCTTTTTGCCATCCTCCTGAGCTTTAATACTGATGTGAAATTTACTTTCTCTCACGCTATGCCGTTTTCTTATCCCGTACTCTCACTATTTCTGTTCCATTTAAACTTGCATAAGCACTCTTCTTTCTTAAGTAAGCTCACATTCTTTTTTCTCTCCTCTAAGAGTCTTACTTCTTTTCCACCTTTATAAACAGTGGCTAGTTATGTGAAATACCACAGTTATTGTTGTACTTCACCAACAGAACTCCTATTTGTTCACTATTTGTACTTCAAATCTCATAGAATATTCTTCCATAGAAAACACTAAAGAAATAATTTAAAGAAGAAACAAATAAGTGGAAGCATACACCACATTCATGGATTGGAAGAATGAACATCCTCAAAATGTTCATATTACCCAAAGCGATCTATAGATCAAGTGAAATCCCTATCAACATAACAATGTCATATTTCACAGATAGAGAACAAATATTTCAAATATGTATATGGAACCATAAATGACCCCAAATACTCTCAGTAATTTTGAGAAAAAAGAATAATGGAGGGGAGATCTCAATACCTGACATAAAATTATATTACAAGGGCACTGTAATCAAAACAGTCTGGTACTGGCATAAGAACAGACACATAGACTAAAGGAACAGAATAGAGAGCCCAGAAGCAAACCCATGTGAATATGGTCAGTATTTTACAAAGGGGGCAGGAACATAAAATGAAGTTAATATAGTCTCTTCAGTAAATGAAGTTGGAAGATCTGGACAAGTATATGCAACAAAATAAAACTAAACAACCAATTTACACAATATACCAAAATAAATGAAAGATGGAAAAAAACTTAAATATAAGTTGTGACACCATAAAAGTCCCAGAAGAAAACATAGTCAGGAAAATTTCAGATATCTCATGCAGCAATATTTTCACTGATACATCCTCTAGGGCAAGAGTTATAAAGGAAAGAATAAACAAATGAGACTGCATCAAACTGAAAAGCTTCTGCATGGCTAAAGAAAACACTAACAAAATGGAAATGGAACCAAACATATGGAAAAACATTTGCCAATAATAGACAAGGGTTTGAGCTCAAAAACATATAAATAACTCACAGGACTCCCCTCTAGAAAGAAAAACAATCCAATTAAAAATTGGTCAAAGGACCTGAACAGACACATCTCCAAGGAGGACATACAGAGTGCTCAGAGACACAGGACAAAATGCTCAACATCACTAGCAATTAAAGAGATGCAAGTTAAAACTGCAATGAGATGCCACCTCACACAAGTCAGAATAGCTATCATTAATGAATCAACAAACAACAAGTGCTGGAGAGGTTGTGGAAAAAAGGTACCCTAGTACACTTGGTGGGAATGCAACTGATGTCACCACTGTGGAAAACAGTATGGAATTTTCTCAGAAAACTAAAGATGTAACTGTCTTTTGATCCAGTGATCCCACAGCTGGGACTATACCCTAAGAATATGAATCGCCAATTCAAAAACTTCAATATTCACAGCTGCATTATTTACATAGCCACATTCTAGAAGCACCCTAAGTGCCCATTAGTAAATGAGTGGATCAAAAAATTCTGGTATTTACATAATGGAATACTATGCAGCAGAAAGAAAGAAGGAATTTCTATATTTCCCAACAACATGGTTGGAACTGGCGAGCATTATACTAAGTGAAATAAGCCAGGTGGTGAAAGACAAATACCATGTGATCTTACCTATAAGTGGAACCTAATTAACAAAACAAAAAGCAAGTAAAATAGAACCAAAGACTTGGAAATAAAAAACAATCTGACAGTGATGAGAGGGGAGTGGGATAGAGATAACCGGGGGGGAAATGAGAAGGGACAAGCAAGGCAACATGAATAGAGGTCTCAAGGGCATAGACAATCAGGAGGATTGACTCTGAGAGTAATGGGAACTGCATGGTGTGAGCCATGTGAAAAAAGGAGGGACAACTGTAACTGAACAACAATAAAAAAGGACTAAGTAAGTTAAAAAATAAAATGAAATAAAAATGGCAGGATGAAAGAGAAAAAAATTAAAAGCAGGCTAGGAGAGGGAAAAAATTAATTTAAGATGATAAAAAGTGTAGGAGTGGGGTACAGTAAAATTTGAGACATTAAATATAAAAATAGTGAAGATCCAGAGATAAAATTGAAAAATGCAACAACAACTACCTTATCCACAACCAATGAGCAAAGATTGCTAAATATTGAGAGAGAAAGCACATAGATTAAGAGCAGGTAAAAGAATGTGAGATGACCATTGACAAGAAAATTGGTTTTTAGAGGCTGGAAGAGGGAGAAATAGAGTGTAGCATGGAAACAAGTTTTTTTGTTTGTTTGTTTTTTGTGTTTTTTTAAAGATTTTATTTATTTATCTTTAGGGGAGAGGGGAAGGAGAGAGAGAGAGAAAAACAAAAGTGTACGGTTGCCTCTCATGAGTCCCCTGCTGGGAACTGGCCTGCGACCCAGGCATGTGCCCTGACTTGGAATCGAACCGCGATCCTTTGCTTCACAGGCCCATGCTCAATCCACTGAGCTACACCAGCCAGGGATGGAAACAAGTTTTAACAAGAGAGAAAAAAAAATTTTAAATGAAAATAAGAGGAAAGAAGAAGGTAAAATGGTGTAAGAGAAGGGAGTGGCAAATATGTGAAATGAAATGAACTATAGTATAAAATCTAGTGACTTAATGTGTACAAACTTAAAGGAAAATGAATGAATGTTAAATGATTGTTAAAAAGCTATGCAAGGAAGTAAGTATTGCAAATCATGGAGAAGACCATCTTGAATTTTGTCTCAATAGCATCTAGTATTTACCAGTTTTTCTTGCTGGATCAGACTCTGGTGATCTCAGATGGTGACCCCATCTGACCTTAGGCAGTCTGTTTGAGAGTACCAGGCTTCTACTGTCTGTGGCTGACTCCTTCAGCTGTAGTCTAGTCATTCTGCAATCAGCAGTCAGGCTTAAGTACCAGCAATAGGGTAGAGTCCCTCCTTGGGGATGGGACTATTGCTTCCCCTCAAGCTGCTGCCCCTTGAAGGGTAGTGGTTTGCCTGAACAATATAGCTGCTGCAGTATGGGGATGACAGATCACTGAGAACCCTGTAGCTACTCTCCCAGTTCTATCCTCAAAGCCTATATCCCCAGTCTCCAAGCGTCTCAAGCGTCTCCAGTCCACTCTGCCCAAGTCTCCCCAAGTCTCAAGCGTCTCCAGTCCACTCTGCCCACCCACCTTTTTCAGATCCCAGGGTCAGATCCCTGGCTACAAGTGAAACTATATGTGTTGGTCCTCTAACAGCTCTCTGTGTCTCCAGCCATACATCTCTGACACGAGCAACCCTACCACTTTTTGCAGCTGGATGTTATTTGTGTAATTTGGGGGCTCTGGTACTCTAGGCTGAAGATCCCAACTTAGGGTTTAGACCTCACACTTCTCAGGGAGATCTACCTAGCTAATTAAATATCCCTCTGGCACTTCAGCTACTGCCTGTGGGCACCCAGCCAGCCCTCTCATGTCTCCACCCCCACTCCCTACCAGTCATATTGTGCTGAAGCTGTTTCTTCTATCTGTCTGAGGTTATAAGGCTTCTTTATCACTATTGCTCAGTTGTTTGTTCTGGATAATTTCTCCACAATTTAGTTGTAATTCCAAATTGGTCTTTAAAGGAAGTTAGTGTAACTTCCACTCACTCCCCTATCATCTTAGATCTCCTCCTTGCCATTATGTTTTAAATAGATTTTCAATTTCTTGCTCTCTCTTCTCCTTCTGGAACCCCCATTATGTGGACATTGGTACACTGGAAGTTGTCACAGAGACTCTTTACACCATACTAATATTTTCTGATTCTTTTTGCTGTTTTGATTGGGTGTTTTTTTTATCATTATATTTCAAATCACTGATTTGATTCTCGGTTTCATCTACTCTACTGTTGATTTCATGTAATATGTTCTTTATTTTTGACTGGATCTTTTTATTGTTTCTGTGTCCTTTTTTTATACTGTTGAAGTTCTCTGTAAATTCATTTACTTTTGCCCTAAGTTCATTGAGTGTTCTTATAACCAGTGTTTTAAACTCCATATTTAATAAATTGTCTCCATTTTATTTAGGGCTTTTGGAGTTTTTTTCTGTTCTTTAATTTGGAGCATTTTTTTTTTTGGTCTCCTAATTTTGGCAGCCTCCTTTTGTTTGTTTGTATGTATGAGGTAGAGATTCTATGTCTCCCAGGTTTGGTAGAGTGGCCTAATTTAGTAGGTGGTCTGTATGGTCCAGTAGCACAGCCTCTTCACTTACCCAAGCTGGGCTTTCCAGGTGAACCCATCTCACCTTGGTGGCTGTGTACATCCTCACATTGTAGTTTAGCCTTGATTGCTGTTTGTATATCAGTTGGAAGGGTTTACCCCAGGCTAATCTCTGAAAGCACTAGTTGTGATCACAGTGGAGGATCAGCTGTGCAAGGGCTCATGCCATGAGGCAGGACCTACTTTATCAGTGCTCTGGTGCCTGCTGAGTTTGTCCCTTGAGTGGGTTTCTTGAGCAGGCAGTTTTGTGGTGCTTCAACTGCTCTGAAGATGCACTGGTTCTGGGGTCTCCTATAATATTCAGAGCAAGGTCTGCTGCCATGTATGTTCTGCCTTGGGTCACCCAGCATCAGCTACAAAGCAATCTGAAGATGGCACTACTTGTGCTGGGTTTGGAGATGCCCCAAATAGGTCAAACTATGAACCAAGGATGGCTGCCACTAGTGCCAGGCCTTGGGCCACTAAGCAAGAGTAATGGGCATGCCAAGGCCCCGTGTTGCTGTTTGAGAGATTTTAGAGAAGTCTAAAGCATGAGCCAAGAAGAGCATTTTTATTAAAAAGCCACTGGAAACAGGTTGGGTAGATCCACAAACTGGATGGGCATAGTCTGAGGCAATCATGATGGTGGAGCCAATAATGACAGCCAGGTTCATGGAATCTTATATATGGCACCCATCTGCAGGCCCTGTGAGAGGAGAGCTAAGAAAAATAACAATGACTTCTGCCAGCACTTCTGTCTGGGAGAAAGCTCCCCTCCAACTCTTGCCCTAATACCATATAATTCAGTTTCTCCTTGTATGCTTTTGGTGTCTTTTGAGCTGCTATCTCAGAGCTAGAGCTAAGAGGGAGTAAGTTCACGTGTGAACCCTTTAAGAGAAAATCACTGTGAGTCCAGAAAACCCTATGTCTCACTCAACCACAATGCCCACTGTTTTTTACAGCCAAAGGTTATAGGAACTTCTCTTCCTGGCACTGGAACCCTAAGGTGGGGCTGAGGGGGATGCTGGTGTAAGGCAGGGCCACCTTGCTCCTCATGGGGACCTTGCAGCAGAGATATACCTCACAATTTTTATCTGCCAAAGGTGGATGTGGGACCAGCCCATTCCATATCTCCACCCTTCCTATCAGTCTCAATGTGGCTTCTTCTTTATATCCTTAGTTTTAAGCCTTTTGTCCTGCAACATTTTAGGCAGTTCTAAATCATGGTTGTTCTATATTTTAGTTGTAATTTTGAGGTGGATAGCACCTACCTTCTTTAGTAAAAAGTTTATCTTTGCCTTAAGTAAACCTTGTCCATTATTTCTCTGCATTTTTAAAATAAGCATATTCAAGAGAGCACATAATCTTATAAACTGTCCTGTAATCCTATTCCCAAGTTACTCCCTTCCACCTCAATGTAATCTTCCTTACATTTTGCTTTTTAATTTCAGATGCATAAAAGAAGCTACAAAACTGTTATGCTCAGGAGTATCTAAGATATTGTTCACCAGCCTTTGTTGCCAGTTTGACTGAAATAAACTCTTATAGAAATTATCTACAGGTTTTGACATTTCTTACATTGATATCTTTGATTTAAAAAAAAACTAATAAAGGAGCATTCCTGTCTGTCATTTCCTTGTGAGTTTTGTTTATGGTAATTATGCCCTGCTCTGTACCCTGTCAAATGAAACTGAATTCATAGATTTATGGAGTTGAGACCTATAGGGTAAGTGGAGACAGTCTGGCTTCCTCACCCAGGTATCTGGGTAACTAAGGGAAGCAGTGTTCCCATAGCCTTGGAGGGGCCTGATAATCAGTGTTCTCATAGCCTTGAGACTAGGTCTGATAAACTGTTTCCATAACATGAAGCGGGCATGCATGTGCAGAATTATATTAGGCTATGTAATCTTCTGGCATTATTCTGGCTTTTCCCCCCTCTAGTACTTAAACAAGTAGGGGCTTCTCATTAGTTAGACACATAGCTTGCAGCATGTGTGGCTCACCCACCTGTGAATAAAGGTATATCATGCATCCCCACAACTCCGTGAATTTTCTTCCATCTCCCAGAAGCAAGACTGGATCTTCCCAGCCTTAATCAGCTGCAACACATTTGGCATAGTTGACAGAATACTCACAGCATGGAAATAGAGGAACCCACAGGATCTTCCAAGGGAAGTCTCAGCAGGTGGCCTGGGGGGCCACAGCAACTGATGATGAAACTCCTGGCCTCATAGGCCCCACCAAGGGAGTGGCCCAATGTCAGAGCACACCTCACATGATGGGTAAAGTCCTACAGAAGGTTGGGGAGCCCCTGGAGTGGCCCAGCACCCATGCTGTCACAGGGGCCATGGGCTAAGTGTGTCTTTCAGCTTTGTGGGCTGAGACAGAGATTGTGCTCCATGACACAGTGAAACTACATGAGTTTCAAGGACAAGAAGAAACCCTGGAAGCCAGGATTGGTGCTCTGCAAGACTTGAGTGGTAGACAGCAACACAGATCCCTGTCTCCTGCTGCAGCATACAGGTCAGAGTTGTAGAAAGATGATGTCGATGCAGAACTGCATCCCCTGATAGGCCAACCCCAAAGTGGCACAAAAGATGAAATTCCAACAGCCCATGGCTCCTGGGGGAAACCTGGTGGGCTCTGTGCAAATGGTGGAACATAGCACTTATATATAAGCCATATATACAACCCAACCTAGTGTATCTAGTTAATCAGTTTCACCAGCAACCTGGGGAGCACTTGGCTGCATAGCTCTTACACTTATGGGACCTAAGGGTGGATAGCACCATGTGTTCTGATGGTCGAGATAGAAAAGTTAACATCTATCTTGACACACCCCTCCCTGCACCAGTGGCTGCAGAATAGCCAGAAACAAGGTAGGGAGCAGGGCTCACATTCTTTGATGGAGTGGGCAATGGCAGCTATCTATATTGTCTGGGCAAATGCAGGTGATATTCCAATTACAGTGAGCAAGTGGCAGTCCTTTACAGACTTAGTGCAATTTTTGCAGCAGTTGGGTATGTGCCAGGCCATGATCGATCTGAACTCACAGGGCCCTGATGATGAATGTTTTACAGCCAGAATGAGTGTTCTTGTCCTCCAGCATGCTCCCTCCTTCTCTTTTGGTTCCCTGAGGGTGATTCCCATGCCATACATTGGCTGTGACATAAAGGATGTCACAACAATGGTGGCTAGTCTGGGAGAGGTAGAGTCTTGCCATCAACAGAAAGCTGTTCTCAGAGTCCCTCTGTTTCTTGGCTGAACGGCAGCCCTGTTGGGATGACTGGAACACAGATGTGGTCAGATCTTTTAGAGGCTGGAGTTGATTACACTAAGATTGACAGAAAGCCAAATGTGTACCTGTTAGAGCTCTGGAAGCAGCTGCAAGCTGACCAATGCTTCCTGTGGCCCCAGAAGAAGTAACTGACAGAAAAAGCAGGGCATGCACCCTGAGAGTCCTGAGAAGCCCATTGAGTAGGGCTGGAAGATCATCCGTCTGTGTCAACCTCCCAAGGGAGGAGATATCCTTTAACTAGAATCAAGGCCAAGTGCCCCATCTTCAGGGGATAGGCAGGGACCAGGGGCGACATGTTTAACTAGCTATTCATTGGTCCTCTGCAAATGTACAGGGAGTGTTAGCTCATGTGGATACAGGAGATGAATGTACTCTTTCACATGGAAACTTGGAGAAGTTTCAGGAGCCTGAGGTCATTATTGATGGTTATAGGGGACAAAGTGTAAGGGTGAAGGCTGTGTAGCTTTCTCTGGGTATCAAGTGTTTGCCACTGCCCCCATGAACATACTGTCTATGTCTCCCCCATTCCTGAATATATCCTGGGTATTAACATACTGAAGGGTTGGTGGCTACACATGACCACAGGAGAGTTCCATCTGTGGTTGTGAGTGGTAAAAGCCATTTTTGTGGTGACATGCAAAGCACCCTCTTGTGCAACTGCCACATCCACAATGAGTAATGGCAGTGTAACAATACCAGCTGCCCAGAGAACATGAGGAAATCACAGCAACTATAGGGAAGCTGGAGAAGGTTGGCATAATTAGGGCTGCCCACAGTCCTTTTAACTCTTCCCCGTGACTAGTAAAAAAAGACAGATGGCATATGGTAAATGACAGATAATTACCAGAAGCTCAATAAAGTCATTCCTCCACTACATGGAGTGGTCCCTTCTGTGCTGGACTTGATGGACCAGTTAACTAATGAGCTGGGAATTTACCACTTTGTAGCTGACCTAACAAATGCTTTTTTCTCCATTAACCTTGCTCTAGAGAGTCAGGATCAGTTTGCCTTCACATGGGAAGGCTGACAGTGGACTTTTACAGTATTCCCTCAAGGGTACTCGCACAGCCCAACTGTCTGTCATGGGCTTGTGGCAGGGAACCTGGCTATATGGCCATGGCCTGCAGAGGTATGCCTGAAGGTATTCTCTTGCAGAATTAGAGAAAACAGTGACTCAAATGCTGTCATACCTGAAGGCATTTGGCTGAGCGGTCAAAAAAAACCAAGCTACAAGGACCTGGATTGTCTGTCAAATTCTTGAAGATTGCCTGGTGGGTAAGACAAAAGTCATCCTCGATGCAGTGATAGATAAGATTTAGACATACTCCACCCCTACCATTGTGAAATAGCTCCAGACATTTTTCTGGGCCTCCTGAGGTACTGGAGAGCATTTGTTCCCCATTTAGGCCAAGTTGTTCATCCCTTGTATTCCTTGGTGAAGAAGGGGGTGAACTGGGAGCATCATTAAGCACACCCATGCCTTGCATGCTTTGGACTTTGCTAAACCCTGTGAGCCAGACACACGTGTGACACAGAAAGGATTTGGATGGGTTTTGTGGCACTGATTGAAATGGCTACATCAGCCCTTGGGTTTGTGGCCCCAACTATGGAAGGGAGCAGAGATACACAGCACTCCTTAATTAAAAAACAGTTGGCTGCAGTATATTCTGCTCTGTTGACCACAGAGGCCATAACAGGAAGACCCATGGTGGGCCTTGTTGGGCAAAAGACTACGTGGTCCACTATCAAAACATGGGGGTTATCTGTTACATTAGCAGAGGCACAAGAAGCTTTTGAGACCTGTGTTGTCTGCTCGTGAGAGCATACTTAAAGGCCTGTGGGAACTTCTGGACAGGGAGTGTGGGGACTGGTACTGCTGACCCAGTGGCAGGTGTAAGTAATCAGGCCCCTACCTAGTTCAGAAGGATATGAGTATGCTAATACAAGTATGGACATGGCCACAGGACATTTAGCTGCTTGGCACCCAGATCAGAAATCAGTGATTGCTGCGCTGGAGCAGTTATGGCTGCTTATATGCAACTCTTAATGATTGAAAGTGATCAGGGGATGCATTTTACTGGGGTCTTGGTACAACACTGGGCTCAGGACTTGCAGGTTGACTGGAAATCTCATGTGCCCTATCATCCCCAAGCTGCTGGAATGACTGAATGGTACAATTGTCCCTTAAAGCAGGGACTACGAGCTGCAGGTGCCACCCCTATGCTTAGGGTTTAGACAAAATGCTTATGGACTGCACTCTGGAATCTAAATGAGAGGAGTCAGAGGGAGACCCAGCTCCAGTAGAAGCACTGCTCCACTGGACTGCAGCTCCAATTCAGCTGCAGGTACAGACTAAGGATACTTTGCTGAAAACAGGAATGGCAAGAGGGTAGAGAGAAACTTACAAATAATGCCCTGAGTGATTGGGACATGGTGTCTGGTCTTAAAGAAGACATATCCAAGGCCAGCAGATCATGAAATGCTTCTTCATGGCACCTTTGTGATTTCCCTATGGCCCATTATGAGTTCTCCCTTGCTATTGAAAGTAGATGCTGAGCCCCCAGTGGAGGCACGAAAGGTCTGGTATTCATATTGAGGAAGACCCCTTATGCCTCATAAATATGCCTCAGTTGCTAACCAATCAGCATGCTGGGTTTGCACTGAACTCCCCCTGAGCATGTCAGCCAGCAGCCCATGGCACATTTCTCTTGCTTTTGTTTCAAACTGGACTTGGCATCAGAAACAGTGGAACAGTGAACATTCCTTGTTAAATGTGACCTGGAGTGACATCTATGCTGGGATGAAGCAGTAGTATGACTAGCCCAAGCCATTAAGTGGCTACTCCCTGTGGGATGGCTTGGGGTGGCTCACAGCTGAGGCTGTGGAGCTGGCTAGACCAGCTCCAATTTGCATTGAGAACCCCAAAGGACTAGCCCAGATGGGCTAGTCTCTGACAGGTCTGTGTCAGACTCAGACTTTAGAGCATTTCTTATAGGTATGGGATGATGTCTGGGCTGCAGTTCCTACTGCATCCCTCTGGGTGTGTGGCTCACATGGCTGGCCTCACCTGCCTGGAAACTGGACTGGTCCTTATACTTGGGGATGGCCCTATTTGCCTGCTGGAGTTCAGAAACCTGTTGTGAGCCAGACAAACTAGGATTGTTTGAAGTGTGACACCAGGTAAAGCGTACCCCTTGGTAATATCCATTACGTGTTTTTTGTTCTCAATCTGCATCTGTAGTCACTGAGACTGAGGTAACTGCTTTGGCTTTGTATGCTGCTCATGCATTGATTACAACAAATGATTCCTTAATATTGTTAAATGAGGAAGTGATTATCAATTAAGAAAAAGTAGCCTTGCAAAACTGTATGCCTTTACTAGAACAGACCAATAATAGCTGATGAAACTAAGCAGTAATCAAAAAGCTTCTGACAAACAAAAGTCCTGGAACAGACGGTTTCACAGGAGAATTTTACAAAGCATTTACAAAGCCCTATCCTTCACAGACTTTTTTAAAAAAATTCAAGAAGGAAGACTTCCAAACAGTTTTTATGACGACCGCATCACCCTAATCACAAAACCAGCTAAAGACACAACAAGAAAGAAAACTTCAGGCCAATATCACTGATGAACATAGATGTGAAAATCCTCAACAAAATATTGGCAAACTGCATCAAGCAATACATTAAAAAGATCATACACCATGATCAAGTGGGATTCATCTCAGGGATGCAAGGATGGTACAATATTCGCAAATCAACTAACATTATATGCTTCCCACCTCTGGCCACCAGTAGAACCCATCTGCTGCTGTTTCTGGGACCCCGTGCCATCCCTGGCTCTGAGCACAATGCCCCATAAAAAGGGAGGTGATGGAATTAAGCCACACCCAATCATTGGAAGATTTGGAAACTTCTTGAAAATTGGTATTGTTGGATTGCCAAATATTGGGAAATATACCTTCTTCAATGTATTAACCAATAGTCAGGATTCAGCAGAAAACTTCCCATTCTGCACTATTGACCCAAATGAGAGCAGAGTACCTGTGCCAGATGAAAGGTTTGAGTTTCTTTGTCAGTACCACAAGCCAGCAAGCAAAATTCCCGCCTTTCTAAATGTAGTGGATATTGCTG
Organism: Carollia perspicillata; assembly: GCA_004027735.1. NCBI lineage: Eukaryota > Metazoa > Chordata > Mammalia > Chiroptera > Phyllostomidae > Carollia > Carollia perspicillata. Next base: position 135 of record PVKM010031210.1, on the reverse strand, counting down.
GTCTTGTAAAAGGAGCTCATAATGGCCAAGGTCTGGGAAATGCCTTTTTATCTCATGTCAGTGCCTGTGATGGAATCTTTCATCTAACACGTGTTTTTGAAGATGACGATATCACTCATGTTGAAGGAAGTGTAG
>PVKM010031209.1:0-16920 GCA_004027735.1 Carollia perspicillata | reverse complement strand
AACTGTACTGGCATAATCAATAAAATATATTTTCAAAAAAGAATAATTGTGCTCTGCCTGGTGTCACTCAGTGGACTGAGTGACAGCCTGCTAACCAAAAGGTGACTAGTTTGATTCCCAGTCAGGGCACATGCCTGTGTTGTGGTCCAGGTCCCCAGTTGGGGGCATATGAGAGGTAACCACACATTGATCTTTCCCTCCTTTCTCCCTCCCCTTCCCTCTCTCTAAAAATAAATAAATAAAATCTAAAAAATGAATAATTGCATATTGTTATTTTTCCAAAGTATGGAAAGGCCAAAATATGTATAGATATTGGACAAATACACTGTAGTGAATATCTGTCTTGTTGGTATGCATTCATCTTTCCTAATGGCACGTGATTTCCTTTTAGAATAATACAGTTGCCCTGCTTTTTATCAGACAAAACTGTGGCAGACAGAATTCTAGGATGGCCTATGAAGCCCCACCCCTGGTATACAGAGATCTCCTCACAAATATTAAATAAAATACTAATCCACATGCTATCCTCTCCTTATTGAAATGGACTAAGCCAGATTCTTTTCTTTGTCATGCCTGTCCTGGCATTGTTAAAGGGCAGGCATGCAAATTACTCTTACTCAATCACTTGCTCTACTACTGTGAAGTGATTTTCCACATGTAATTAAGGTCCCAAATTAGTTGAACTTAAAATAGGAAGATCATCCTGGTTAATCTAATTAGGTGAGACCATAGGAGGGAACTGCATTCTTCCTAGCAAGAGTTATTTGAAGAGTGAGAGGGATTGGATGCATAGAAATTCTCCATTTCTGGATTTAAAGATGAAGAGAGGTATATGGAACAAAAATATGAGTGGCTCTATGATGTAAGGCCTTCAGCTCATAACTAGCAAAGAAATGATCACCAGAGATGTACAGCTTCAAAGAAAGGAATTCTGTCAACAATCTGAATGATCTTGAAAGTGTATTCTTCCCCAGAGGCTCCAGAAAGGAATGTGACCCTGCAAGCACCTTCCTTTTGAACTTGCCCAAACAGAGAATGCAGTCAAACCATGCCTGGACTTCTAGCCCACAATTACTGGCATAATAAATTGGTGTTGTCTTAGCCATTCAAGTTTTGGTCATTTGTTGTACATTATTATAAAACTAATACATAGTCTTTGTGGGATGACACATCCAAATGCTTTCCTCCCCTTATTCAAATGGAGTAAGCCAGATTCTTCTCCCTGTCCTGTTCTGATATTGCCAAAGGGCAGGAGTGCAACCTGCTCTCACTCAATCACTTGCTCTTTCCGTGAACATCAAAATTTATGTGACTGACACAAGGTGAAAAAAGTAGTTTATGTGATTCTATCCCCAGCACAGTGTCCTGATCAGACTCTTTCTGTCTTTGTGCTTTCTATCCTGTTTTCAAGTTACTTTCTCCAACCTTCCTCAGTTCCTTGAGTCTCTGACATCTATCTGAGAAGATCCATTTACATACAAATCAACATCAAAAAAACTAAAACAATCCAATTAAAAAATGGCCAGAGGACCTAAATAGACACTTCTCCAAAGAGGACATACAGATGGTCGATAGACATGAAAAGATGCTCAATGTCAATAATTATCAAAGATATGCAAATTAAAACCACAATGAGATACCATCTCACACCTGTCAGAAAGTCCATGATCAGTAAATAAACAAACAACTGCTGGCAAGAATGTAGAGAGAGGGGACTCTAATGCACTGTTGTTAGGAATGCAGACTGGTGCAGCCACTGTAGAAAATAACATGGAATTTTCTCAGAAAACTAAAAATGGAACTGTCTTCTGACCCAGCAATTCCATGTCTGGATGTATATTTGAAGAAACCCCAAACACTAATTAGAAAGAATACTGGACCCCTATATTTATTGCAGCATTATTTATAAAAGCTGAGATATGGAAGCAACTCAAGTGCAAATCAATAGATGAGTGGATAAAAAAAGTGGTGGTACATATATACAATAGAATATTACTCAGCCATAAAAAGAAATGAAATCTTACCATTTGCAACAGTGTGGATGGACGTAGAGGGTATTATGCTAAGTGAAGTAAGTCACTCAGAGAAAGACAAATACCATATGATTTCACTTACATGTGGAATCTAAAGAACAATATAAATGAACAAACAGAACAGAAATAGACTCATAGATACAGAGAACAGACTGATGGTAGCCAGAGGGGAGGAGGGTTGGGGAACTGGGTGAAAACAGTGAATGGATTGAGAAGTACAGATTGGTAGTTACAAAACAGTCATAAGGATGTAAAGTACGGCATAAGTCATATAATCAATAATCCTGTATTAACTATGTATGGTGCCAGGTGGGTACTGGAAATGTTGTGGGGAACACTTTGAAAAGTATATGACTGTCTAACTGCTATTCTGTACACCTGAAACTAAAACAAAAGAATACTGCATGTAAACTGTAATTGAAAAGTAAAGCTTAAAAGAAAATGGCAGAGGGTAAATAAACTAAAAAACAATTAAGTAAAAACAAAAATTCATTTATTCACATAGGCGAAAAACTTCCTATTATTTATAACCAGTGATGTGGTGAAGCCAGCTGGCATCTGTGTGCACTTTGTCTCACGTTTGCATTCAGTAAAATTGGTAACTTGAAACTGGCCATGGTGGAATTACTTTCTCCATGAAAAGTGGAGAAGACTGCCAATCAGGATTGTTTTGTTTTGTTTTGTTTTGTTTTGTTTTGAGAACCAGTTGTTAACCATTTAACAGTAAATCATAGTTTACAATCAAAATCTTAAGTGATGTGATATGTGAATGTATAAAAAAAGAGTTGGACCCTGGCTGGTGTAGTTCAGTGGAACCAGCCTGCAAACCAAAGAGCAACTGATTCAATTTTCAGAGAGGGCACATGCCTGGGTTGTGGGTCAGGTCCCCAGTGGGGGATGCATGAGAGGCAATAACCACACATTGATGTTTCTCTTCCTCTCTTTCTCTCTCCCTTCCTCTCTCTCTCTCAAAATAAGTAAATAAAATCTTTTAAAAATTTTTTGGGGTGCTGTGAGTTCTAAGAGGTCAGAGGCAGCAAGTGTTGTAAAAAGAAAGGGGATTTTGCCATCAGAGAGCCCAAGCTTCAAATTCTGCCTTTCCCCAGTGGTATGATTTTGCACAAGCATATTTCTGTCTGTGTGTCTTAGTTTACTCATCTATGAAAGTATATGAGAAAAATACAGTATTTGGCAAAAACAAACAAACAGACCCCCAAAGCACTTAGTACTCACTAAATTTCCATGCTCTCCCTTCCATTTCCCAGCCATCTTTGCAATTTTGTTGGGATCATATAACTATTTCTAGCCAATAGATAGAAGTGATATGTGCACTTCCAGGACAACACCTAAGAACCCGTACATCTTCAAAGTAATGTGTGCCTGGGGGAGGGACTCTTGGTGGGTAGTTGGATGTCCTGGTGGAAGTGAACTAGTAATCACAGGGTAAGAACAGGAAACAACTATGATGGCCACTGAATCCTGTGCCTGGACCCAATTTTCTTCCCCTCTGGCAGAGAACGAAGCTACAAAAGGAAGTTGATCTTAATTTGATTTGGCGTGGAGAGGGCCAAGTGAAAGACACATACTGCTTTAGGAGGGCCCAGTCCACACATGACAAGAAGAACAAGTGTTAAAGAAAGTCCTCAAAGACCAGCATAGGCCACTTAGACTTACTTCTGGGACATTAGTCAGCCTTGTGTGTGCTGTCAATTTTCTCACCCACTAGTTTTAGTATCCACTGATGTTTTCTGCCTCATTCAATTATTACCATGCTTATTGTCTAGAGATGACTTTCTATTTTCATCACTCTTTCTACTTTTTAGAGTTTGGATTTCTACTGTTGACTTTTTTTCCTGCTACAAACAGATTTCTTTCTCTTCTCATGTAAGAATGTACATAAGTGTGTCTGTTTGTATGTATGCCCATGTTGATTCATTGATTATTATTCTATTAAATGAATCATAATTTTTTACAAAGATCATTTATTTAGTTATGCAAATAGTTCCAGATTTGGTCAGTGGAGGGCCCCTTCAAGTCGACACTTGGGTCCATTTGACACATCCCCATCATATTTTGAGCATTTAAGACAGCAAGATGTTACATATTTACCTTGTATATTTCCAGCCTCAGCCATCATATATTCCACCATTGAGCTCTGGCTGTTTTTTCAGTGGGCAATGGTGTTTATGAACCAAGATCTGGGTGCTAAGTGATCTCTCTGCTATTGAGGTATCATTGCTACTGGACCCTTTCAGAGGACAGATTTGGGAGATACATATACATGTGTTTATGTTTTAATCTATTTTATATCCATATTAAAAGCCATGAGTTCATACTGTCACCCCAATTCCAGTTCAACACAGGATTCATTTCAACCTTCTCCCTTTAAATAATTGTAACTCCTTAGGCTGACAATGAGAAAACTGCCTTCCATTATCCATTATGTATATCATTTATTTATTTGCTCAATGCTAGCCTACAGAGAAATTAGTTTTTGTTTTTAAGCAATGTTTCTCAACTAAAAATAAATCAACAACAAAACTATTACTTAGAGTCAAATATTTAAGTTTTTTGTTGTTGTTAGTCCTAAGGCATATAATACAAATAGTTTTCAAAAGTCTCTTGGGGGACTGTTGCATCCAGAAATGTGGAGTACACAATTTTTATTCCTCCCAGAAATAAGACTTTTAGACAGTAACTCCCAAACACCATGGAAGAAAAGGCAGCACAGCTCAACCTCCACTCTCTATGAAAGTCAAGTAAAGAACCTACATTTCTACCCTTGCATGGGTGTGAAGAAGCACTCTGGACCCTGCCAGGGTTGTGTCAGAGAAAGGTGACTGGGAAGTCAGGACTTTCATACTTTCTGAGTAGTAACTAGTTTCATCCACCACCTCAGATGTCAATAAAGACCATGGGGAGAGACTTCCAAACCTACCCTCTCCCTTCTCCTGGTGGAGAGACAGAAATTAAACCACCTCTAGAGTAAAAAGTCCATCCTTTGTCACTGGCAATGTCAGTGGAGACAATGTGAGGAGCCTGGACATCTATAGTCACCTAGCAACAGTGAAGCACTCCTCCATTTCCATTGGGGTGGTATCAGAAAAGACCTGTAGAGAGCTAGGACTATCACCACCCCTTATCAGTAAGTAGTCCACCATCCCATTCTGTCAGGTCACATGGAATGCAATAACAAGGCTTCTGCCTCTCCCACTCAGGGTGGTATCAGCAGAAGCTAAATGGAAATCCTGAACTACCAACCCTGCACAGCAGTAATAAGGAGTCCCTCTTGTGCTCTGGGTATCATTGTGGTTTTGATTTTCATTTCCCTAATGATCAGTGAAGTTGAGTATCTTTTCATGTACCTGTGGGCCATTTGTACATCTTTTAGAAATTTCCTATTTAAGTCTTTTGCGCATTTTTTAAAAATAAGATTGTTCTTTTTTTCTTTTATGCTATTGAGTTGTATGAGTTCTTTATATATTTTAGACATTAATCTCTTATCAATAGATGATTTGCAAATATTTTTCCATTCTGTAGGGCTATTTTTATTTTACTGATTGTTTCTTTTGCTGTGCAGAAGCTTTTTAGTTTCATGCAATCTCACTTGTTTATTTTCACTTTTCTTGTTTGCTCTTTTGGTGTTATACCCCCAAAAATTCATTGCCAAAACCAATGTCAAGGAGCTTATCCCTTATGTTTTCATCTAGTAGTTTTACAGTTGTGATTCCAACATTTAAGTCTTCAATTTATGATTAAAAGATTTGTTTATTTGTTTGTCTGTTCATTTGTTTCTAGACAGAGGGGAAGGGAGGGAGAAAGAGAGGGAGAGAAACATCAATGTGTGGTTGCTTCTTGTGCACCCCTACTGGGGACCTGGCCTGCAACCCAGGCATGTGCCCTGACTGGGAATCAAACTGGCAGCCTTTTGGGTCACAGGCCCGTGCTCAATCCAAAGAGCCACACCAGCCAGGGCAAGTCTTCAATTCATTTTGAGTAAATGTTTGTGAGTGGTGTATTATAGGGGTCCACTTTCATTCTTCTGCATAAGAATTTACATATTTCCCTACATCATTAATTGAGGACACTATCTTTTTTCCATTAAGAACTCTTGACTCCCTTATCAAATATTAGTGACCATATCTGCATGGGCTTATTTCTGGGCTTTTCATTCTGTCTCATTGATCTATGTATCTGTCTATAAAGCAGTACATACAGTTTTGATTACTATAGCTTTGTAATAAAGTTTGAAATCAGGAACTGCGATGTCTCCAGCTGTTTCTTTCTCAATATTACTTTGACTATTCAGAGTATCTTATGGTTCCATACAAATTTTACAATTATTTTTTTCTACTTCTGTGAAAAAAAACATTGGAATATTGATATAGATTTTATTGAATCTATAGATGGCTTTGGGTAGTATGGACATTTTACCAATATAAATTTTTCCAATCCACAAATGTGGAATATATTTCCATTTGTTTGGATCTTCTTCAATGTTATATAGTTTCAGTGCACAGATCTTTCACCTCTATAGTTACCTTTATTCTTAAGTATTTTATTGTTGTTGATGCTATTGTAAATGGATTGTTTTCTTTCTTTAGTTTTCAGATAGTTAATTGTTAATGTATAGAAATACAACTCACTTTTGCATGTTTATTTTGTATCCTGAAACTCTACCAAATTTGCCTGTCAGTTCTAACAGGTTTATTTTTTGTAAAAACTTTAGGGTTTTCTATCATGTCATCTGCAAACGGTGGCTCTTTTACTTCCTTCTGATCTTGGTGACTTTTACTTTTTTTGCTTGCCTAATTGTTTTGGTTAAAAATTCCAGTACTATGTTGAATAAAAGTGATGAGAGTAGGCATCCTCTTCTTGTCCTGGCCTTAACAGAAAACTTTCATATTTTCACCACTGAGTATAATGTTAGCTGTAGATTTGTCATATATGGCCTTTATTATGTTGAGATACATTCCTTCTACACCTAAGTTGTTGAGAATTTTTATTATGAAAGGATGTTGAATTTTGTCAAATCTTTTTTCTGCATCTAACAACATATTCAAAGGATCATACACCATTATCAAGTGGAATTTATCCCTAAGATACCTTTGCCCATCTCTTCCCTTTCAACTTATGTGTGCCCTTAAAGCTGATTTGAAATTACTGTAGGCAGTATATAATTAGGTCTTGCAAGTTTTTTTGGTATTGCTACTCCGTGTCTTTTGATTGAAGAATTATGTTTATATTTAAAGTAATTATTGATAATTATGGGCTTACTATCACCATTTTGTTAATTTTTACTGGATACATTATTCCTTTGTTTCTTTCTCTCTTCCTTTGAGATTTGATGATTTTCTGTAGTGGTATGCTTTGATTATTCTCTCTTTATCTTTGTGTATCTATTGTAAGTTTTTGTTTTAGATATACCATTAGGCTTACATAAAACAACTTATAGTTATAAAAATCTAATTTAAGCTTTTAATAACTTAACCTTGAACACATACTGAAGCTCAAATTTATTCCCCTCTCCACATTATCTGTGCATGATGTCACCATTTACATCTTCTTATAATATGTATCCATTAACAAATTATTGTAACTATAGTTATTTTAATAGTTTTGTCTTACAACCATTATACTATAGTTATAAGTGGTTTACACATCACCATTACAATATTGGAGTATTCTGAATTTTACTACATATTTACCTTTACCAGTGAGTTTACATTTTCATATTTTTTTAAGAATTTATTTTTATTTAATTTTACAGAGAGAGGAAGGGAGGGAAAAACAGAGGGAGAGAGACATTGATGTGCAAGAGAAACATCAATCTGCTGCCTCTTGAAAGCCCCCAATGGGGGACTTGGCCCACAACTCAGGCATGTGCCTTGACCAGGAATCAAACTAGTGACCTTTTGATTCACTGACCACTGCTCAATCCACTGAGCCACACCAGCCAGAGCCACTTTCATATATTTTCATGAGACTGATAAGCATCTTTCCATTTCAGCTTGAAGAACTCCCTTTAACCTATCTTATAAGGCTGGTTTAGTAGTAATGAACTCTCTCAGCTTTTGCTTGGGAAAATCTTTATCTTTCCTTCAATTATGAAGGACAACTTAAATGAAGACAATATTCTTGATTGGCATTTTTTTCCCATCAGCACATTGGCCTGCACTTCCTTTGGCCTGCAAGATTTCTGCTTTAAAAAATCCACTCATAACCCTAAGGGAGTTACTTTATGTGTAATAAGTCACCTTTCTCTTGGGACGTCTAAGGTTCTCTCTTCATCTTTAACTTTGGACAATTTAAATTAAAATGTGTTTCAGCATGAGTTTCTTTGGATTTATATTTTTAATTATTGTTTGGGTTTCCTGGATCTGGATGTCCATTTTTTCCCCCAGGTTGAATAAGCTTTCTGCTTCTTTCTCTCACTCTTTTCCTTCTGAGACACTTATAATTTATATATTGATGTATTTGATGGTGTCTCATAAGTCCCTAAAGCAATTTTCACTCTTTTCCATTCTTTGTTTTTCTTTTTGCTCTTCTAATTGGAAGATTCCTACTGCCCTGTGTTTGATTTTTACTGATCCTTTCTTCATTTGATCCAATCTGATATTGAACCCTTCCATTGAATTTTCAGTTCAGTTATTATATTTCAGTTCTATAATTTATTTGATACTTTTAAATATTTTCTAACTCTTTGTTAAAAATTCATTTTGCTCATTCATTGTGTTCCTTGTCTTGGTAAGCATATTTACAACCATTATTTTAAATTCTGTCTGGTAAGTCACTTATTTCCATTTCATTAAGCTTAGTCCTAAGAGTTACCTGGTTCTTTTCTTTGGAATATATTTTTCTGATTCTTAATTATCCTTGAATCTCTGTGCTTGTTTCTGTACATCAGATAAAACAGCTACCTCTCTGTCTTGATAGACAGGTCTTATGTAAAAACTGAACCTTGTCAATTAGCCCAGCATGAGCTTCTGGGTTTTGAACACTTTATGTTTGTCCAAGACACTATCTTTGTTCTGTGTGATTCCCAGTAGATTAGAATGTGTCCCACCAGTGTCCCAAATTCTTAGAAATTCCCACACTCCTGCCCAGGTTCCCAAAGCACTACTAATAAACTGCCCCTTTGGATACCAGATGCAGGCTAATTGGAGGCTTGACCTTTAGGTTGCAGATGGGAAAGTCAGAACCTTAGGTATGCAGTCTGGCCTATATCAGGGAGAAACCAATAGCTGGGTGTTTGTGCCTACTCACTCTGCTGAGCCAAAAGAAATAGGCACTGGAGTGTTTATGCACCTATTTAGAGCCACTTTCGTGTGTGTGTGTGTGTGTGTGTATTCACAGGGGACTCATGAATGCCAAGCCCCATCAGAAACCAGAGCTTGGTGATTGGGGACTTATTCCTCAGGTGGTAGGTGTAACAGTCAGGATACTAAATATATGGACGAATTTTTTCCAGGCAGTAGCTGAAGATTTGGTTTTAGTGTTGGAATGAGTCAATGGGATAAGTTGGGGGAAATGACCACCAGCATTTTCTGCTTCCTGGAAGGATCCCAGTCAGTTCCCACACATAGGCTGATTAGAAGCCAGATCCTCAGACAGCAGCTGGTAAAGTATGCAGTCAAACATCTTCCAGGGAGAAAAATTAGGGGAAGGGTGTTTTTGCTCTGTTCCCTCTGCACTGAGCTCAGGGACACAGCTGTAGGAACTATAATTTGAAAACTGCTTCTTTGTTTAATATTGTGATTCATGAATTCCAAGCCCCAAGGCTGTCAAAGCTAGGTGATTTGAGGACTCATTCCTTGACTGACAGCTGTAAAAGTGAGGGTGCTAGATGTGAAGACAAGTTCCTTCCAGAAAGAAGCTAACAACTTAGTTTTATTGTTGAAGTGAGCTGAAGGAATAAAAGTGGAGAGTGTTCCCAGTCCCTCTTTCAGGCTTCTGAGAGTATCTTGGTCAGCTTTCAGATGCAGGCTGATTGGAAGTTGGATCCTCAGACGGCAGCTGGAAAAGTATGTAGGCATACACCTTCCAAGAACAAATGGAGAGATTGTCATTATTTTCTGCTTCATCTCTGCTGTGTCTGGGGAGACTATAGCTGTGGGACATGTTTACATGCTCATTTAACAACTGCTCCTTTGTATGATATGATCCTATGGGACTCCTAAATGTTGAGTCCTATTGGCTCTCAGAGCTAGATGATTTGGAAGCCTGTCCCTCTAGTAACAGCCTCAAAAGCTGGGTGCTAGGTGTATGATCAAAACACTTCATTCCTCAGACATAAACCAGGAGTTATGGGTTCCCTCTTGATTGTAAAGCAATATGATGGGAGTGGGATTAATAGCTAGAGTGTATCTTAGCCTTCCTACCCATTTTAATGTAGGTATTTCTCAGTTGTACAATGTGTAGGTGTCACTCAACTAGTTTCTGGATTTCTCTGAGGAAATCGATCCATGTATAGTTGCATATTTGGTGTGTTTGTAGGTGGAGGGAATGTCAGGAGCCTCATATCTCAACCCCCTGGTGATTTTTCATTTCTTAAAAATGTTTTAAAAATTTTTTATAGTGGTAAAATATGAGGCCTGTCTGGGAAAACTCCAGCAATTATTAATATAATGAGGATGGTTTGTATGACATTGATGTAAACTGGCAGCCAAGGAGAGTGGCCTGAAATGCGCGTATATGAACAATGATGACTTCACTTTACTAGTCAAGTGGGGGTGGTAGACACCACTGAGTGAGCATGTGTACTGTGTAGCCATCGCATTCAAAATGGCTGAGTGAGTAGAGCAATAAATCTGCATCAAATTTTGCATTAAGCTTGAACTTTCCTCCACAGAAACAATTTGGATGATTCAGGAGGCCACAGCTGTGGGCAACTGGTGATCGGCAGCTTCATCACAAGAGCATGCCTGCCCATGCATCAAGTCTGGTGCAGAGTTTTTTGGCAAAACATCAAATCACCCAGGTGACTCAGCCCCCCTACAGCCCAGATTTGGTGCCCTGTGACTTCTGGATTTTCCCAAAACTAAAATCACCTTTGAAAGGGAATAGATTTCAGACCATCAATGAGATTCAGGAAAATATGATGGGGGCAGTTCATGGTAATTGGGAGAACTGTGTGAGGTCCCAAGGTGCATACTTTGCGTAATTGTCATTGTTCTATGTACAGTAGGTAGTGGAGGTGTTGAGAAAAAAAAGACTCATAGACGTGGACAATGATGTGGTAATTGTTGGGGTAGGAGGGTATAAGGGGGCTAAATGGTAAAGGGAAAATACAGTAAAGATTAATTCAAACTTTATTTATTTATAAATAAATGCCTCTTCATATGTTACATGGCTGGGTACTTTGTGGACAGACTTCATATTCATAAGATTTTCCATCTTGACCATTTTAATTATACAATTCAGTTACAATAAGCATATTTACATAGATTTTCATCACCCCAAATGGAAGCTCTGTACCAATTCAATACTAACTATAGTTTCTACCCTTTCCTAGCACTTCAGAACTTTATTTTCCTTTCTATGAATTTGTTAATTATAGGTACTCAAAAAAGTGGAATGATAAAACAATATAATAACACAATTCCGTGTCTGGATTATTTAACTTATAATAATATTTTCAAGGTTCAACAATTTGTCCCTTTATATGACTGAATAATATTCCATTGTGTCTATATACCCATTCATCTGTTGATGGAAATTTGGGGTGTTTCCACATTGGCTATTGGGAATTATGCTGCTAAGTACATTTATATACAAATATGTCTTTGAGTCTGTGTTTTCAATTTATACCTAAAGGTATAATTGCTGATCATATGGTAATTCTATGTTTAACTTTTTGAGGAGACACCAAAATATTTTCCAAAGGTGCTATGCAATTTTACCATTGAATATGATTTCTTAAATATGACAATAAAATGACAGACAAAAAATAAATTAGACTTCATAAAAATTTAAAACATTTGTGCACTAAAGCATACTACTGAAAGCATGGAAATATAACTCACAGGGAAAATGAGAAAATATTTGCAAGTTTGCATTTCCCTAATGGTTAGTAATGTTTAGCATATTTTCATGTGTTTATTGATTATTTATATATGTTATTTGGAGAAATATCTGTTCAAGTCTTTTGTCCATTTTTAATAGGGTTGTTTGTTTACTTGTTATTGAGTGTTAGGAGTTCTCTATATATTCTGAACATTAAACCCTTATCAGATGTATGTTCACTTTTATTTTTAAATACATTTTTACTTTAGAATAGTTTAGATTTATAGAAATGTTACAATGATAGTATAGAGAATTTCCACATTGCTCTTACCCAGATTCTTTTATATTTAACATCTTACATTAGTTTAGTACATTTTTCACAACTAAGGAATCAACTTTGCTGCATTATTTTTTAATGAAACTATACATTTTATTCAGATTTTATTACTTCTCCCTGATGTCTTTTTTCTATTCCAGAATCCCATCCAGGATATCACATTATAATTGGTTGTCATGTCTCAGCCCACTCTGGTTTGTAAGAGTTTCTCACCCTTGATTTTGATGACCTTGACACTTTGGAAGAGTACTGGACAGATAGTTTATAGAATGTCCCTCAATATTGGTTTGTCTAATACTTTTCTCGGGGTTAAACTAGAAGTAGTGAAAATTCCTGACATTAAGCTTTCAATCTCTGATTACCAATTTTAAAAGACTCATAGAGAGCAGGTGGACAGCTTTGGGGGTAGTTAGAGGGTGGAGGGATCAAGCAGAAAGGGAAAAGGACTCATGGACATGGACAATAGTTTGGTAATTGCTGGGGGGTGCGGTTTAAGGGTAATAAATGGTGATGGAAAAATACCACTAAAAGGACATGCATCTTAAATAAATATATTGTCAGCTCTTTGACACTGCTAATAGCAAACAACCAGATAAGGAATTATGCTGCTCCTACCCATGAAGGTCCCTCTTTCAGAAACCTTGAGTAACTTAGATAACTGACTGCTTGAATGACCCCACTTCTTCATCCTTACACCCTAATTCCTGCTGTTATGTTTTATTTTATTTTTCTAAAGTCCTTTTTTATCTTATTTATTTAGTTTTAAAGAGGAGAGAGGGAGAGAAACATTGATGTGTGAGAGATACATTAATTAATTGCCTCTCCCATGCCCCCAACTGGGGACCTGGCCAGCAACCCAGGTGTGTGCCCTGACTGGGAATTGAACCAGCAATCCTTCATTTCACAGGCTGACACTCAATCCACTGAGTCACACCAGCAAGGGCCTGCTCTTATGTTTTTTTTTAATATTTTTATTTTTATTTTTATTGTTGTTCAAGTACAGTTTTCTGTCTTTTACTCCCATCCCAGCCCACCCCCCTAGTGCTCCCCACCTCCCTCCCATTTCCACCCCCCTTAGTTTTTGTCCATATGTCCTTTATATTTGTTCCTGTGACCCTTCCCTTTTTCCCCTGAAATTCCCTCCCCTCTCCCCTCTGGTTACTGGCAGCCTGTTTTCTATTTCAATGTCTTTGGTTATATTTTGCTTGCTTGCTTGTTTTGTTGTTTAGGTCCCTGTTAAAGGTGAGATCAAAAAATGGGCAAAGGACTTGAATAGATGCTTCTCTAAAGAGGACATACAGAGGATCCAGAAACACATGAAAAGATACTCAATATCGCTAGCTATCAGAGAGATGCAAATTAAAACTACAATGAGATACCACTTCACACCGGTAAGAATGGCCATCATAAACAAAGCAACAAACAACAAGTGTTGGAGAGGTTGTGGAGAAAAGGGGACCCTAGTTCACTGTTGGTGGGATTGCAGACTGGTACAACCACTATGAAAAACAGTATGGAATTTTCTAAGAAAACTAAAATGGATCTGCCTTTTGACCCAGCAATTCCACTGCTAGGATTATATCCTAAGAACCCAGAAACACCAATCCAAAAGAACCTATGCACCCCAATGTTCATAGCAGCACAATTTACAATAGCCAAGTGCTGGAAACACCCTAGGTGCCCATCAGTAAATGAATGGATCAAATAACTATGGTACATTTACACAATGGAATTCTATGCAGCAGAAAGAAAGAAGGAGCTCCTACCCTATGAGACAGCATGGGTGGTGAAAAACAAATACCTGCTCTTATGTTTTAAATTCACCAATAAAGAAAGACTAAACCCATGAAACTCTAGATAATCCACCCTGGGACCCTAATAGAGGCAGAGCCCTACTTCCATGCTCTCTCTTTACCCATGACCTCAATGTATGGTATTGGGTATGCCATGTATCTTCCAGGACCTATGCGTAATAAATCTTGTTTCTCATATTCCCTGATAGGTTCTTGCTGAAGTGCATCCTGCAATCATAAGATCCATAAGTGCTGACCTAGCCATAAGCAATGGTCCTAGGACTTATTCATCTTCCAAATAAAGGTTTGTATCCTCTGTTCAGCAGCTTCCCCTTTCCCCTACCCCTCAGATCCTGGTAACCATTATTTTACTTTCTGTTCTATGAGTACGATGTTTTAATTTAAATTCTACACATATGTGAAATCATGCAGTATTTGTCTTTCTGTGTCTACCTTATTTCACTTAGTAAAATGTCTTCCAGGTTTATCCATGTTGTCACAAATAACAGAATTTCATTTTTCATATGTTTGAATAATATTCCATTGTGTTTTCTTTATTCATTCTTCACTGGGCATTTAGGTTAATTCTATATCTTGAATATTGTGAATAATATTGCCATAAACACAGGAGTACAGGTATGTCTTTGAGATAGTGACTATTATCTTGGTTATATGCTCAGTAGTGAGATTGCTGGATCATATGGTAGTTCCATTTATAATTTTTTCAGGAAGCCCTATATTGTTTTTCACAGTGGCTGCATCAATTTACATTCCCACCAACAGTGCACAAGGGCACCCTTTACTCCATATCTTTGTCAGTATTTGTTATCCTTTGAAGATTTGTTTATAATAGCCATTGTAACAGGTGTGATGTGATATCTTATTGTGGTTTTTACTTGCATTTTCCTGGTGATTAGTGATGTTGAATATCTTTTTATGTACTCATTGGCCATTTGTTAATTGTTTCTTTTTTTTGTATGTATTATAGCTCTTTTATCCCTCCTTTCCTCTCTTGCACCATCCTTTGTGTTTTGCTGATATTTTGTAGTGATATGCTTGGGTTAATTTCATTTCCTTTTGTGTATAGTCTATAGATATTTGTTTTGGTTACCGTAGAGATTAAATGAACATCTTTTTTAAAAAGATTTTATTTTTTTATTTTTTAGAGAGGGGAAGGGAGGGAGAAAGAGAGGGAGAGAAACATCAATGTGTGGCCACCTCTCTTGTGCCCCACACCAGGGACCCACCTGCAACCCAGACATGTGCCCTGACCAGGAATCAAACCAGCTATCCCTTGGTTCAAAAGCCAGTGCTCAATCCACTAAGCCACACCAGCCAGGGCTAAATAAACATTCTAAAGTTGTAATTACCTCTTTAAACTGATAATAAATTAACCTTAATGGTATGTTTAAACTCCGCTCTTTCATAGCTCTACCCCCGTTTATGTTATTGATGCCAAAAAGTATTGCACATATTATATACCCATTAACATAGATTTATAGTTGTTTAAGATTTAATCTTTTCACTACTACAAAAGAATTATAACTGATTATCAACCAAAATTACAATATTGTAGGTTTTAATATTTGTGTATATATACATATATATACATATATACACACAATATTGTATATACACAATATTATATATATATACATACACAAATATAAATATATATACATACCTTTGCTGGAGTACTTTATATTTTTGTATGGCTTCAGGTTACCGTCTAGCCTTCTTTCATATCAACCTGAAGGATTCCCTTTGGTGTTTCTTATAGGGTATTTCTAGTGGTGAATAATTCCCTCATCTTTTGTTTATCTGGAAAAGTCTTAATTTCTTCTTCATGTTTGAAGAACAGATATAGTATTCGTGCTTCACAGGTGTTTTATTTCAGCCCTTTGAATATATCACACACACCCTTTTGGCTATCTCAGCTTTCTGCTGAGATGTCTACTGATAATTTTACAGAAGCTTCATTGTACATGACAAGTCACTTTTCTTCTTGTTGCTTTCAAAATTTTAAATTTATCTTTGAACTTGACAAGTTCATTATAGTGTGTCTCTCTTCAGTCTTTTTGAGTTTATTCTAATTGAAGTTCACTTAGCTTCTTGTATTTGGATATCCATTTCTTTCTTGAGATTTGAAAAGGTTTTGGACAATTCAAAAAAATAAGTGCTCAACCTCTTTTCTCTTCTCCTCCTGGGGCTCACATAATACATATATTGGTCCAGTCAATAGATAATTTCTTGTGAGTCTTTTGGGCTCTCTTCACTTTTATTTGTTTTTTTTCTTTTGCTCTTCTGACTAAATGATTTCAAATGACTTATCTTCACTGATTTTTCTTCCTGCCTGATCAGATCTGCTATCATCCTCTAGTAAATTTCTCAATTTAGCTATTGTATTTTTCTGCTGTAAAATGTATGTTGCTCCTTTTTTATAATTTTTATCTTTATTGATACACAAATTTGTTATGTAATTTTCCTTGGTTTAGTTGTCTGTCTGTGTTCTCTCTTACCTCATTGAGTGTCTTTAAAATGGTTGTTTTATTTTTTTATACTGTTTTTATTTTAATTGTTTTTCAGTACAGTTTTCTGTCTTTTACTCCCATCCCAGACCACCCCCCAGTGCTCCCCACCTCCCTCCCCTTTCCACCCCCCTTAGTTTTTGTCCATGTGTCCTTTATACTTGTTCCTATAATCCCCTCCCTTTTTCCCTGAAATTCCCTCCCCTCTCCCCTCTGGATACTGT
>PVKM010031208.1:0-16910 GCA_004027735.1 Carollia perspicillata | reverse complement strand
ACTCTTGTCTCAAAGTGTATCTTCATATCTCAGTGGAAACAGAGGTTTTTATGAAAGAGGAGAAAGGAACAGAACAAAGAGATCAAGGAAGGGGCTTGATAAGTTGTCTTCATGCAGATAAGCACAGTCTACTCTGATAAGGCAAGTGATGGTCTTGTGGGCATCATCCTGGATTCGCATCATCCTCACTTTTTCTCATCCTGACTTCAAGGTTGAAGGTCAGAAAATTTCCTGGAGCTGGGATGCCTGAAGATTGGTGCCTGTATCTCTTGAAGTTAGTTCCTAGGATTCTTAGACAAACATGCTGTTTATCTACAAGCCACATATTAATCAGAGCCAGCACTTACAGAAACAATGTCAAAAGAATGGTGGGTGGGTTACAGTTTCCCACTGTTACAATTTTCCACTGTTACAAATCCCCACTGTCAACTTTTCTTCCATTTCCATGGATGTTACATGGGGTTAGCCAAAATATTTCAGAACACCAGAAAAATTCAGGATCCAGACTAGTTCATAAGTGAAAAATAAAACTTTAAAGAAATTAACTGAACTAAAGTCTAATTTCCACAATTGTGTATAATAGACTTTACTGAAACAGAGTTTTTCCCCTAGAATTACCCCTACTTTTATCAAAGAACCAAATTAAGACCAACTTGTACTCACTTACTAGGAGTTTCCAAACTCTAGAGAGATCAAGTAGGAAGAAAAGTATAAATGCTTCAATATTGTTACAATTCACCAAACCGCTCTATGAAAACCAACAAGTATTTTTTTAAATTAACAATATTGAACATCATAAGAACAGTAATTATCTTCAGTTCATTTAGTTCTATAATCAATTCCTGTTTAACCTTATTATTTGCCAGTATTTCTAGAATCCAGTCATTTCTCAGAGCCCTGCATCTCTGTATCTCTTTCAAAGGTATTATCTGAAAGTTTATTCTCAGAAATTCATATTTTAGAATAACTCAGACTCCTTTCCATGGATTTTTCTAAAGATGTAACATTTTTAAAAACACATCAAAATAGAACAGTGACTGTCTCTAAATAGCAAAAAATTAAAATGACATGGTTATAGATCTGATTATAATGCAATTGAAAAAGCAATATAGCTTTTTTGTAACAACATTTTAAGATAACAATCAAAATTACAAATGAAAATATATCAGACCAAGAAATCGATTACTTTGTTCCCTACTGTCAATTGTACCTGAGGTTTCTTTTGGGAAATGACAACTGATTTTGGAAAATCAAAGGGAACTTTTGGACTTTTTTTTTGTCAGTAAAATGATCGCTTTGCTTTACCCATTCATTTATGTGCCTTTCTATTTTCTTTTTTTTTCCATTTCCATTTCCTTTCTTGAGTAATCTCTTCCCCAATGACCTTTCTTCCTGTAATGTTTACATCACTTTTCTTTATTTTTTCTTACCGTTTCTTCCCTTTCCCTGTTCCTTCTCCTTTTGCCTCTTTCCTCTCACAGCTTCAACTTACACAGACATTCTTAGATGGACGCAGACCCTCACAGTCTGCTTCTTCTTAACTCATCCAGAAATAACCAATGTTAGAACAGCCTACTTTTAATTCTATCTTGTTCAAAATATGTTGCCATAATTTATACCTTTTATTACCAAGACCATATTTGTTCCCTTATTTGAAATTTTCACTTTTTAATAACAACTAAAAGTAAGTAATTAGCATTCTTCAGAATAGGAGATTTATGAACACATTTCATAACTTTCAACATGTCCCTCTCCCCCACTGGCAAACACATGCACATCTTTAAGAGGCATAACAGAGATAACGTAAACTTTTATATAAACCCAGGCAAAGCCCAATATATTTTGTTAGTAACTTTATTTTTAAGTATATTTTATTTTTTATACTATGACACTTGTCCCAATTTTTTCTCCCCTTTCTCCCCCCTCCACCCTGTATACCCCACACGGCCCTCCAGCATTCCCCCTCTGCTTAGTTCATGTCCATGGGTTACATAAGTTCTTTGGCTTCTCGGTTTCCTGTACTAGTCTTAACCTTCCTCTGTCTATTCTGTACCTACCAGTTATGCTTCTTATTCCCTGCACCATTCCCCACACATTCTTCCTCTCCCCCTCCCCACTGAAAACTCTCCAGATGATCTCCATTTCTCTGGTTCCATTCCTGTTCTAGTTTTTTGCTTAGTTTTTGTTTTTTAGGTTCAGTTGTTGATAGTAATGTGTTTCTTGTCATTTTACTGTTCATAGTTTTTGGTCTTCTACTTCTTAGATAAGTCCCTTAAACATTCATGTAATAATGACTTGGTGATAATGAACTCCTTTAACTTTACCTTATCTGGGAAGCACTTTATCTGCCCTTCCATTCTGAAAGATAGCTTTGCTGGATAGAGTGATCTCGGAGGTAGGTCCTTGCCTTTCGTGACTTCAAATACTTCTTTCCAGCCTTAGTAACTTTAACAGACATCAATTTAACTTAAACCATCTACTTGGATTCTTGGTGATTACTGAATTTTTTTAGTGTACTGAAAAAAGTGGGCTGTTTCATTTTTCAGTGACCTTGACAACTTTTAGGAGACTGGAGGAGAGGGAGGGGAGGTATCAGGCTTAGTGCATCTTGTTCCTGGGACTGCAGGAGCTCCTGGGCCTCCAGGAGCAGGTTCTGAACATGAGATCTTACCCACGTACCACAGCTTTGGTAAAACAATTCCAATTAATCTAAAATGAGACCTGATGGGCTTTCAGATGGGATGGAGACCAGGGCGCCCCTCTCAAAAAAGAAACAAAAACAAAATCTAAAGCAAAGATGAAATTCAAACAAGTACTCTCAAACTGAATCCTGTAAAAGGAGGAACCAGGACACTCGTCTTAGATCTTATCTCAGAGCAACTCACCCTGATACTGCAAATCACCCTGACAGGTCCAAATGGCACAAAGCCCAAACCACAGAGACAGAGGATTCCTGGCGTGTGCAAAACAGCAAAGATCAAACCAAGTCTCGAAAGGATTAAAAAAGCAAGTAAAAACTGTAACCCAAGTTTCATTTCAGACAGATGAGAGAAACAGATGAGAGCTCTCACACAGAAACTGACTTCCTCCAGTAGAGGAACAGAGAAACGAAACAAACGGACAATTAAATGGCAGTATGTAACAAGAAAGCAAAGGACACCCAAACCAAAACCAAGCGAAATCCCACACTAGGGAATGGGGGTGTTTTTCATGTCGCCGAGCTGTGCCTATTGGCAAGTGACACAAGTTAATTCCTACATAATCCCAAATGGTTCCAAGAAGCCAAGTGGTGGCACAAAGGCTCCTGGTTGTGTGCACCACGCCTAACCCAGTTTGGAGTCCATCAGATGGCCAAGTACGAGCCTGAGGTCTCCCCAGAAACCTGTTTCCTTTCAACAGCAAAGCATTTAAAGGTAATGATGCCTTGAGAGGGAGAGCAGGGAGAGTACCTCAGGTAAAGAACACTTGGCAGCTTCTAAATTCTTGCAATCCCTGCCACAAGCAGCTGGGACTCCAGCCTGGGCCTTCCAGGTCTTACGAGAGTCCACATTATCACACCTGGGTGACCAAAAACTGTAACCAAATGCAGGTCTGGCTGCCTGCCATTATAAAAGCCCATTCTTGAGAGGCAGGTGCTGATGTAAAGGAAAATTGTTTATTCAGATGCTGGCCATCTGAAAGATGGGGAGTCATGACTCAAAGCCCATCTCCCCAGAGGGAACAGGGGAACTCATGTCTCAAAGCCCATCTTCACAGCTCATTGGAGGCAGAACTTTTTATAAGGAAGGAGAGGAGAACAGAACAAAGAGACCAAGGAAGGGGGTTGAAATGTTTTCTATGTGCAGACTAGCATAGTCAATTCTGATAAAGTAAGTGATGGTCCAGTGTGCATCATCCTGGTTTAGTCATCCCGGCTTCACGTTTTCCTGGCTGTATGTCATCCTGACTCCATGGTTAAAGGTCAGCAAAACTCCTGGAGCTGGGATACCTGAAGGTTGGAGTTTGTATTTTTTGAAGTTAGTTCCTAGGACTCTTATACAAACATGCTGTTTATCTACAAGCTACATATTATAGTCAGCACTTACAGAAAAAAACGTCGAAAGAATGGTGGAATGGGTTATGATTTTCCACTGTTACATGATGTCAAGTGTTACATTCTGAAGTCTCATTCCAAAAGTGTGTGTGTGTGTGTTAGAGGGAGACAAGTGAAAGAGAAAATGAAGTGGTAAAAAATGTATCAGAATATTTTAATTAGCTCTCTTCATTGTATCTTATTGTAGAGAACTAACCATTAGCAATGGCTTTTCATCAAGTTTGTCCTTTTTGGTTTTAGTGTTAGCAGTGATAATATGGTGTGGCATGGTTTCTTCTTTATCTAATTATTGTTTATCTTTGCCTATGCTAAGACTTTACCAAAATTGACACTTTTTCTAGGAGAGTAAATCCTTTGCACTAAATTCTTCCACTGAACATGCATTTTTTTAAACCAATAATGTGTAGAAAAAAGAAAATGAAAGGATAGAAAATAAAAAAAGAGTCAGAAAATTTCCCCAGTTTTCTACACTAATGTTACTAGGAAAAACATATAATTTTTTCATTTCAAATTAAAACAAAAAATGCGAGATTTATATTGTAATTATTTTGGGGATCTGAGTTTGGGGGAAAAAAAGAGAAGCTTTAACTAAATTCAAGGGGGAAAGCTGTCTATTTCTAGCGGAAAATGCTTTGAAAGATTATTAAATTATTTTTCAAAGTTTATGATATGTGTTTGTGGTCATCAAATAGTTTGTACAGAACAAAATGTTGATTATCTGTGTGTAAATAAATCAGAAACATATGAATTAAATTTCACACAAAATACACATGACTTAAAAATTAAATGTAAAAACATACTTGGCAAAACTTGTTTGGGATTTTGTAAAACACAAAACAAGGTTTGGGTTTGGTAAAACCACAGACATTTGAAAAATATCTTGAAATAATCACCAAACCCAAAGTGTTCTGAAATTAGCCCATTCCTTAGAAATGTTTTATTGTGATGATGTCTGATGATTGATCATTTATTTCTTTTACTAAGTATACAATTATGGGGAATCCAATGGAGAGAAAATTTTCTTCAGTGCACTGTTAGAGTTTGAAAACCCAATAATTTAAAAGGCATGTTGTTTTTTAAAAAGTCTGTGCTTTTTCTTGAATATGAGCTATCATATTCAAGAATTGGCCTCCCTCCATTCACAGGTCCTGTTTCCTCTTGAAGTTTGAAAAGAACTTGGGGGTTCATTTCATTTGTCTCTTGATCATTCTCCTCCTCTTCTTTCTCCTCCTTCTCTTTCCCTTCCTCTTCCTTCCTTTTCTTGTCTTCCTCCACTTCTTCTTGCTCCTCCTTTTGTATTTCATTTGTTTTTCTTGAGTATATAATAAAAATAGTATCAATAACAGTATCCTTGGTTTGATGTCGGTAATTGCCAAGTAGGCAAATGTCAGCTTTATTCCCATTCCATTCTGGCAAACCAATTCCTCCTTTGTAATCTCAGCACTTCTCGAGATACCCAGTGTTCTGTGGCTGTGCCTACTCTTTATAGCCTCAGCTACAGAGACCTGCTTAAATCCACCACTGTGGAATCCCTGACAACTCTCTCATCCAAGTTTAACTTGTGGATAGCCAGCACCACACTGGGGAGAGGGATGTTCGAAATTTGCTGTATTATTTATAGGTGCTAACACTACTTTGTTAAAGAATGGCATTAAGAATTAGTTGGAGAGTTTCAAATAAATTTCTCTTAAGACTCTTCTGGTGCAAGTAACAGAATTCTGTCTGAGCTAGATTAAAGCATGAAGAGGATGCATGGGTACCTAATAGCACCCAAGGATTGAGGAGTAGTTATACTCAGAACCAGGTGCTATTAGGCTCTCTCTGGATCTCTTATGCTGGTTTTCTGGATGAGTTTGTATTATTTTTCTCTCAACTAGACAGATTTCTTCTACTTCTTTGGTTTACATGGAAGAACAAGGCTCATACAGTTTCTGACTTTCCTTGTAACAAATTCAGCCACCAAGAGAGAGACTAAATTTTCCTTTTGTTCCAAATTCTAAATTTTAAAGGCAGAATTCTTACTGGCTCAACTTGGGAAAGGTACTCACCACCACACTAGTCAACTGTGGTCAAGAGGCAGGAGTCATACGGACAAGCATGACTACACGTGAATGGGGCTGGTGAATCTGAGGAAGGATGTTGCTCAGAAAGAGCGCTGGGGAGCAACCCAATCAATGTATGTTTAAGGAGTTGTTTGCATTTCACTGTTAATTTTCTTCTTAATGGAAATTAGGATATTCCTTATTTATATTTTATGTACAAAACTTGTAGAATGGATTTCTTTTTTAAATGAATATTTTATTGTTGTTTTACTACAGTTGTCCTGTTACAGTTGTCCCAGTTTTTCCCCCTTTGCTTCCCTCTGCCCAGCTTACCCACTGCTCCCTCAGTCAGTCCCCACCCTGTTGTCCACGTCCATGGGTCATTTATACATGTTCCTTGACTAGCCCTTTTCTCTTCTTTCCATCCTTATCCCCCTCCCCCATCCCCTCTGGTCACTGTCAGTCTGTTCCTTGTTTCCATGCCTCTGGTTCTGTTTTGCTCATTTGTTTGTCTTGATCATTAGGTTCCTTTTATATGTGAGATCATTTGTCTATTTGCGAGATCATTGGTATTTGTCTATCTCCCAGGGCAAGGGAGATAAAGGAAAAAATAAACAAATGAGACTACATCAAATTAAAAGGCTTCTGCACAGCTAAAGAAAACATCATGAAAATGGAAAGGGATCCAACCGTATGGGAAAACATTTTTGCTAATGATACCTTGGACAAGGGTTTGATATCCAAAATATATAAAAAGTGATATAACTCAACACCAAGAAGACAAACAATTCAATTTAAAAAAAGAATGTTTGTTTTTTTTTTTAAGAAAGAGATTTCATTTATTTATGTTTTAGACAGAGGGGAAGGGAGGGAGGAAGAGAGAGGGAAACATCAATGTATGGTTGCCTCTCATTTGGCCCCTACTGGGGACCTGGCCCAAAAACCCAGGCATATGCCTGGACTTGGAATTGAACCAGTGACCCTTTGATTCAGAGGCTGGTGCTCAATCCCCTGAACCACACCAGCCAGGGCAAGAAAGGATTTCTAATGTAGATTTTATTAGGCATTGCAACAGGTTGGAAGGGATGAATAAAGAGAAAGGAAATGTATGATGCTGCTTTTCATATCATACTTGTAGACAATTACACAATTCATATAAAATATTTTGTTAAAATTTGATGCAGGTTTTAGTTTTTCTAGTTATAAAATAGATTCAAGAATATCTGATACTCTCGTTAAGGTAGAAAATTTTCTATTTGGCTCCATATATAAACAATTATTGACTACCTGGACAGAATATAGAGATGCTTAAGTTAGTCTTTGCCCTGAAGGAGCACATAGTTCATTAGGAAGACTAACATTAAAAATATTACAGTGTGCTGCATCCAATAATAGAAGTATGTATGAGGGACAATGGTACCATAACAGATGGAAAAATGCAGTGATTTTCTGTGGATTAGGGGAAGCCATAAGAATGGAAGAGTTCTGCCAGGAAAAAGAGAGTAGAAAGTATACTTTAGGCAAAAGAAATAAAAATGGATTTATGAGACGACAAAGTCTGTGAAGAGACCCCAGGCAGATCCTGAGTCTAAAGAGAGGGCAGTAGTTTATAAGCATGCATTCTTCCCTCTTTCCCTCCTTCTCTTCTTCTCTCTCTCCTTTCCTTCCTCTTACCTTATCTAGATTCATATTGTATCATCCCTTCTATATCTAGAAGTCTGACTTTGTTTGAAATTTGGAACCTTCAATGCTGCTCAGCAATATTTCCTTAATTCTCTAGTCTCCTCTCTTCCACTCTCCTAGACAATGTTTTCATTACTTCTTTCTTCAGACATGTTCTCCTTCATTCTGACCCTTAGGTAATGACCTTACTTTGTTTCTAAGACAATAGGAGCATTCTGCAGAGAACATCCCCGAGTTTCCATTTTCTCCACCTACGTGTATGCACATCTGTACACATAGACTCCGTGTCCTCTATGTTACTATGAATAAAATGTCCATGTTCTTACCTAAGGCTGATCTCTCCCCTTGCAGATGAGTTTATATCTCTTTTTGCTTACTTATGACATCAATTAAGAAATTTTCCCTTCTGTCTTTACTGGATCATTACAGGTAGCACATAGATGGGCTGTTTCTTTTCTCTCTCTCACCTTGAAAAGCAAAATGTGAAAGTCCTCTCTTGATCCCACTGTTTTTGGCCATTGTCTCATTTGACCATTTTCCCTTTAGAATAGGACTGCTTGAGATAGTTGTCTATACTTTTAGTCTCTGACATCTATTGTCCTTTTCTGTTTTCGAACTCACTCTAATCATGTTTTTACTCTCATGAGTTCGCTCAATCTGCTCTGGTCAAGTCACCAGTGACTACTGTGTTGCTAAATCCAGTAGTAATTTCTTAATACTCATCTTGACTTATT
This sequence comes from Carollia perspicillata, assembly GCA_004027735.1. NCBI lineage: Eukaryota > Metazoa > Chordata > Mammalia > Chiroptera > Phyllostomidae > Carollia > Carollia perspicillata. The sequence continues at coordinate 8,358 of PVKM010031208.1, read as the reverse complement.
AAGACCATTTGACATAGTTGATCACTTTCTTGTCCTTGAGATCACTCTCATCTCATTTGTAGAAATTTTTTAATCTATGGCTTGATATCTTTCATCAGTTTTGGAAAATTATCAGCCACAGTCTCTTTCAATATTAGTTCTGTTTAGTTCTTTCTCCTTTTCTTGTTTTGGAGCTCTAATTACATTCAAGTTACAGCTTTACTCCATGCCCATATACCTCTCTTTGCATCAATCTGAGTATTTTCTTCTAATTAATGTTCCAGTGTACCAATTTTCAACTTGTGTCCTATGTGCTGTTAAACTCATCTTAATGTTAACTCTTGTCTTTTAAACATTTCTAGAATGCCTATTTTCTTTTTTATTATTTTTACTTTCTGAACACACTAATAACAACTAGTTCAAAATATGTTTTCTAATTCCAATGTTTGGACCTCCATGGGTGTTTTCTGTGTTACTCCCCCCTCCCCACACCCCAGTTTATGTTTATTTTCTTTCTGATTAAAAATTAACTCCTGGCATTTGTACTAGCTTCTAGTGTTATCATAACAAACTACCACCAGCTGCATAGCTTCAACAACAGCAATTTATGTTCTTACAGTCATGGAGGCTAGAAGTTTAAGATCGAAGTGTACCAGGTTTGCTTTCCCCTGAGACTTCCTCCTTTGGCACTGGGATGGCTGCTTTCTCACTGTGTCCTCACGTGGCCTTTTTGCTCTGTGCATTCCTGGTGTATATCTTTGTCTTAATCTTATTTTCTGATGAAGACACCAGTCAGATTGGATTAGATTTCACTCTAATGGTTTGGTTTAACCCAATTAGCTTTTTAAAGGCCCTATCTCCAAATACAGGCACAATCTGAGGTACCATGAATTAGGCTTTAAGCATATGAATTTTGGGGGATACAATTTCACCATAACAGCTGTTTATGAAGAACTTTAAAGATAATTTGACATTGTGGATAATGTTGTCTTTCTTCAGAGAGAATTTAATTTTAATTCTGAGAAACAGAGTAGAGGCAGAGCTTTTTAATTCAGTCAGAAATTGAGCTGCGTAGCGGCCGGTCTTCACCCACTTCACCTCTACTTCCAAGGTATATGCTTTCAGGGCTTACTTGAAAGTTTTAACTGTTTGCCAGGGCCCCTCCTCCTTGGATTTCCATTTTTGTCCCTCCATACCCTTAGCTGCAGGTTTATAACAGCAGCTACTTCAAGAGGAATAGCAGTATCAGATTCCAGGCAAACGTTTCTATTTTCCTTCTCTTGAGCTTCTGTTCCTGGTGGCTTACTGATGCCCTTAAGAAGACTTTTGCAAAAATAATTTGTCCAGATTTTGTGTTTGTTCTTGCAAGAGGGTTGATCTAAAATAAGCAATATATAATTTCCAGAAGAAGAAATCCCACTCCTACTCCCTGAAATTAGTTATTTGAATACCTATTCACCAAAGAATCATATGATCAAGTTTCTAATTTATCTTTTACTAAATGCTTTGTTTAAATATTTATAAAGTTCATAAAAATTTACCTTGTATAACATAACATTAATATTTTAAATGATTTTTAGCAGTTTTGGACAATTCATTTTAGATGATGAATTGAGGAGTTTTCACTTTTTCTTTGTAACAGTTTTTAAAGGAATGCTGACATTGTCTCTGCCTCACCTTTGCGCTCCTGCAGGTGAATGAACCAGGGCAGAGGAGGGACCCTTCACTGAAGAAACAAGAAGAGTTTCTTCAATCAAGGATAACTTTAGCTACCTATTCTTTCTTTTTTAAGTTTACTGTATTTTTTTTCCATTACCATTTCCCCAACATATACACTCCCCCACAAAACCACCACACTGTTGTCCATGTCCGTGAGTGCTTTTTCCTTTTTGCTCAATCCTTCCACCTCCTAACCCTGGATGCCCTGCCCCTAAAGCTGCCTATTCTTAAAAGTAGGGAGACTGGGGAGCAGACATCCGGGGAGGGGATAGCAGCAGGAGAGAGTCAGGGGGTCTGAGGAGCTTAGAGTCCTGGCTTCCCACAGCCCATTATTAGAGGAACACAAGTTTGTGACCTTTATGAAAATGTAAAAATATAATAAAGATTAAATAAAAATAAGAAAAAAATTGGTTAATAGACACATTTGATAAATTTGAAAAACTGGCATTTAACAAATTGATCCTTAGATAAAGTAGCTTTTTGCAATTGTTGATATTAAGGTACAGGATGCTATAACATAACCTTCAAGATATGAGAAGTTAAACAAAACTAAAATAGATATATCTTTCATTTAATGTTCTGAGCCCAATGTTAACAGAGCAGTACCTTGATATTGGACCCAGGGACTGCCCTACCAAGGTACTGGCCTTGTCCAAATGGTCAAAGAAAGTCCAAACCACAACCACTACATCCACATCACAGCCAGGGGGAGGACAACGCAGGGACAAAGGAGGGCATATTTATCCATTCTAAGGACATGATGCAAAAGTTGCACACATCATTTTTGCTTACATTCCACAAACCAGTAATTAGTCATGTGGCCATAGCTAGGCACAAGGGAAGCTAAGCAATGTAGATTCCATTCTGGGTGGCCATGGGTCCAGTTAAAATATAAAGATTTTTGAGCAGAGAAGAAGGGAGATTATTTTTGAAGGTATCATGTAGTCTTTGCTATTCTTGACCAAGAGCAGATTTCATAAAACTTGGTTCATATTATTGCTTATTCATTAATTTGGCATGTCTTTGTTGACATCATGAACTGAGGGACACAGATATGCACACAGCCAATGCCTTAAAATTTTTAGAGTTGGTGTGTGAAAACAGCTATATAAAAGCAAGTGCACAACAGACTGTCTTAGGTTAAGATTCTCGGGAAATGCGTTGTGAGGTGGGGTTTATTGGGGAGTACACGGATCTGTCCCTGTGGGGAAGTGGAGGTGGGGGAATTGGGCCGTGGAAGGAGTTGAACTATCACCATACAGTCTTCCCAGGAATTCCAGAGCAGGGGGTGGGCACTTCACAGTTGTCTCATTTTGAAACAAAGGGGCCTCTGTATTCTACCTTTTTATTGACTAATCATGGGATTTGAGCTGCCCTGGGAGAAAAGGTTCATTTTGGCCAAGGACGATTTCCCTAGAGGATTCAGTTGAAGTTCACTGCCTCGGTTTGAAGTGGGGATCTGAGCAGCACGCACTACAGTGTGGTACACAGTTTTATAACTCAGTGGTGGGATAGAGTTGGGATACTTTGAATAATGAAAAGGCATTATGTGTGTGTTTCTGTCTATGTCAGGGAAAGCTTTCATAGAACAGTTGATGTTTGGAATGTTCTGCAAGAAGGGGCTTTATGAGGTGTGACAGAACGAAAGGTATTCCAGGCAGAGAGATGCATAGGTGAAGCCAGGCTCTTTCAAGGAAATGGGTGTCACTCAGTGTGGCCAAAAATGTAGGGTCCAGGGAGAGGGGAAGAAGAGGAGGATGGTGAGGGGATGACACAATGGGTGAAGCTGCAGAAGTAGCAGGGACTAGATTTGGTGGGTTTGTGGTGTGCTCACCAGTTTTCAATTTATTTTAATGGCAAAGCTGGTTTCTAAGCAGAGGAGAGCCTTGATCAGAGGTGGGTTTTAGGAAGATCAAAAGGCAAACAAGATAGAACCAGAGACATTGAAATTAAGAACAATCTAACAATAGCCAGAGGGGCTGGGGGAGGGGACAGTGTGGAGAAAGGTTTTCAGGAACTACTATAAAGGACACATGGACAAAACCAAGGGGGAGGGTGGAAGCAAGGGGGGGAGGTGGGGTTGGGGGGAGTGGTGGGGAGAAAATGCAGACAACTGTAACGGAACAACAATAAAGTAATTAATAAAAAGGCAGCAAGAGTAAAGGCACAGAGTTAAGTTAGACACAACTGCTATTTTACTTTTCAGGAAGGATGGAGCCCGCTCTCTAAAGTCTATTTAACACGCTATTTCTGCTGCGTGAAGTTCTCCACTCTGGCTTATGCCATTGCTTTTATCGTATCTTAGAAAACTGGCATGATGCCGAAACAGACAATGGATTCAGTTTGCCTAATAAATCAGCGCATCTAGTAAATAGAAGTCAGTCAATTTGGTGTTTGATTAAAATTTTTAATTTTTGTTATTTTGATAGGAATTATGTACATCCTCTTCTTTGTTATGTTAATATTACATATGAATGCCTGTTATTTCTCTTTTTTTCTTGCCAGTATTAAGTCTTTTGTGGGCAGGGATCTTGTCAATTTTGTTTTCCCAGTGTCTCCCAAGTGACAGCCTAGGCTGAGTATAACCTACTGAGTGTGCTCCATAAATATGTGAAAAATGGGAAATTGTTTGAGCTCTGCCTATGTGCCAGGAGCTGAGCTCAATGCTTTAAGTAGATTACTTAGTTTAACCTTCATAATAAACCTGTAATATAAGGGCTGTTATTGATCCTGTTTTTAGGTAGAAACAGGGAAAACAAGCACTAGAGGTATAATAACTTGCCCGAAGTCACACAACCTGATAGGTAGTGGAGTTAGAGTTCCAACCTAGGGACTGTGTGCCAGGGCCTCCTGCTCTTAGCTCCCATGCTATTCAACCCTATTTTAGAAGTTTTGTTGACCTTTGTATTTCTGACGGTAGACACTCCTTGTTCAGCATTTTTTTTCTCGCACTTCAAAACTGTCTTTAAATACTCATCAGGGCACCAGAGAGAGGCTGCATGGAGAGCTTGTTATATGTGAGTGTGGGGCTAGGGTGCCCTGAGAGAAGGGGACCCATCCGTCAGGGCAGCTGGGGTGCCCTACCCCACCCCAGGACAAGGGAACAAAAAACAGTAGAAGCCTTCTCTGGAGGGTTGCAGGGCAACTGGGAACACCCCCTGCCCCGCCCTTCTAGGTACATCATGAGGGAGGGCACTGAGGAGGAGCTCGCATAATGGCGATGACAGGTGGTCACTTCCTCAGTGGTACTGATGATAGCTGCGATAGCCTGAGGCCTGGGTGCCCTCCTTAGGGGGCAGCCGGCGGCTAGGGTCCTCCAGGAACGTGGGTGTGTCGCAAAACTGCTGCGTCATATAGCGGAACTGCTCCACCTTGTAGCCAATGAGGAGGATACCGACGCCCTCGGTGAGGGCCAACTGGATGCCCCCTATCATTGCCGAGTCCACCATGGCTAGTGGGCCATTGCGGGCAGCTGACACAGCCCCAGACAATGCTCTGCTGTGATGGAGTTCCAGGGATCCTCCTTGCCCCTCAACTGCACCAGGTCACAGTCAATGGTGGGGAACAACCTCCCCATCCCCTCCAACAAATGCGAAGCTACCTTCAACCTGAGGCGCTTGGATCCTCACTGCATTAGCAATACCTCTCAACTGGTGCTGAATTCCAACGGGGGCATTGCAGAAGCCCTTGATGGCCTGGAAGGCTCGGCCACCAATGACACTCATAGAGAGGGCTCCACCACGATCACCTGCCATTCGCCAGGGGCAGGGCTCCCAAGCGTTCTCCTCCGTGGCACAGTGTTTTTCTAGGTTGCAGAGTTTGCTTTTGCAGAGGGAGAATACCTTCTTGTGCACTTAGCATTATTTTCTTAAGGATAAGCTATCTTTTCTCAACTCTGACACGGATAAACTTTCTTTACATTCAACTTCTTCTATGTTATCCTGTTTTGAAATTGGGCTTCTTGATTTTCCCCCTTATTTCAGTGATTTGTATTCCTTTCTTCACTATCATCAATTTGATATTATTCTGATGTTACTTTTTATCTTTAATCTTTTCTAACCTCCTTTCTAATCAGTTGAAAATGAAAAACAGATCTTCATGGTGTATACACACCTCATCATAGTTTTTAGAATGTTCTGACTTCATAAGTGTGGCCGCACTAGGCTAGGGGTGTCTTGAGGCAGTGGCCGTGTGTTATGTAGCTGTCTAACCTCCTCATCCAGTGTCTAACACAGTGTCAGTCAGTGTTTAGTTATTGCACAAAAAAAGGAATAAGTGTTATTTTGGGAGGTATGGCTTCTTTGGGTCGCTATCTGAACCATAGATCTTCCATCCAAGAACTTATTTGCTCTCTGATATGATAATTAGAATGAACTGCTAAGATATAATACAAATGGTTTTCTTCTGTCAACACTCATAAGTGATATTCTGAATTTCCTCATATGGAACCAACATCATTCAAAACCATAATTATTTCTCCCAATGCTTGGAGTATGCAACATTAAATGCTTTTTTGCACACACTATTGGTCAAATAATGTGTTCAAAACACATAGGCTCAGTTCCACAATGAATCTGGTTGAGTTTTCCATAACTTAGGACCCAAACTATACATATCACATTATTTTGTAGATTTTATGTGACTATTTTTAGCCCCCATGCTCTATAGGTTAGTAATTTGATTTCGGTATTTCATCTGGCTTAGTTAGCTCCTACAGTTCTGGCAGTGGGGTTGATTTTCAGATAAAAAAAATCCCAGGGAAGTTCACTTTTTGTGTGTTTTCTCACATGATATGAGTTTCTTTCTAAAGCTAATGAAGAGATATTGGCTGGATACTCTTTGGCTTTTGATAAAGAAAGGCAGCTGGAGTGAAGGTTGTACATAAAGGCTGGTTAAGAAAAGGGACCCATGGCTTTGCATCTGCTGCCCAAGCTGAAGGCAACTAGGCTCAGTTTGGGTCCTATAGACCTTCATAACCCCTGATTGTCTTGTGTTTGTCTTCGACTCATTCAAGTAGCTGCAAGGAGAGGCTCTTCTGTGTTAGGGCAGGAGGGCTGATCCATGGTCATGAAGTAATATATTGCTGTCTCCATAATGAATTTTCCTTATTAAAAAAATCCAAACTTTAGCAAACACTCCTTTGATGTCTTCCAAAGACTTGTGAAAGCCTCTGCCCATAATGTCTCCTTACGTTATTTCACTCATAGCCATGGCTTTCAATGACAACTATTGCTGATGACTCATATATTATAACTATTGCTTGATTTTCCAATCACCTTTCTGATGATTGCTTATTTGCTTGTTACAGCGAATGGGTGGTTGGTGAAGATTAATTCAATTTTGAACATGAAAAATATGAAATTTCTATTAGCTATCAATTAAGATTTCAGAGGTACAAATGTGAAAAGAGCCTACAGTGGGTCCCCAAGACTTTTATTGTTTAGGGATTAGTAAAGGAGAGGACAGCAAAGGAGTTTGGGGACACCCACTGAGATAGAAAAAACATGGGGAGTTGAGGCATCACGGGACCAAGTGAGCGGTGTGCTGTAAAAAGGTGGGGGTAGTCACCTCTCACACTGCTGTGAACCAGAGTAAGGTGCAAACAACAGAAGTGATAGTGTACTTGACAGTACAGAGGTTAATACAGTAATATTGACAAGTAGTTTCAAGGCTATGGTTGGACAGAAGCCAGATTGATATGGGTTCTATGATGAATTATCAAATTAATAAAGCAAATAGCAAATACTTTATGCCAAACAATTTTACTTTGTAAGAACAAGTAACAGCAAAACTCCTCTGTTCTAGCATATATATTTATGTACGCAGACGAGGGTGTAGATGAATACAAACCATGTCATTAACATTGGTTACCTTACATAAATCATCCTTATGCCGTAGCATTTCTTCACCAAGTGCAATGAATAAGTATTATTTATTTAATTTATAATGTATAAAAATGTTGAGAAGAAAAGGGAAAGGGGTGACAGAATATTGTGAGACTGTTTGCTGAGCTTTGTTGTGAAGCGGAGCAGGGATGTGGGACAATAGTTGGAGGGGGTTGGGGTCCAGGAAGGAAGACCTTAAAGTCTTCTGACCTTAAAGTTCATCTGAATGCTTCAGGATGATTGAACGGAGCGGGAGAGATTGATGAGGCGGAACAGAGGGGAAAACTGCAGAAACAAAGTTTGGGGAAGATTTCTGTGTTATGCATCTCCCAGTTACAAAATTATCGCAGGGAACTGAAGGCAACTCAGAACATTGCTTTGGGAGTCATCTTCCTATATGCGGAGGAGCCTCGGTAATTGGTATTCAAATGATTCAGGATGAGAAAGGACTGCTCTGCTTTCCTCCTTTCTCTTCCATTGGCTGTCACCCAAGCCTTGGTTCACAGATGTGACTGTGGTGTGGTGTTTTTCTTACTTTCTCATACTTGAATGTGACCACATTTTCCTCAATCCTGTACTTTAATTCCATAGTTTTGTTTGCTTCCACTCATTTTAATACTGTAAGTCTTCTTGTATGACTAAGTAGGTTTTACAAGCCTGCAGGAATGATTTATATGATTTTGTTTGCTTTTATTGGAACTTTTTGTAAAAGTATTCTTTTACTAAGAATCTTTAGAAATCCTTGGGGTTTAGAAATTTCTCATTAACAATGGGT
>PVKM010031207.1:0-16919 GCA_004027735.1 Carollia perspicillata | reverse complement strand
TTTATGTTAATGTCACATATTCATCTATTTTTCAAATGGGTTTGAAGCAATTTACAATATTAAAACATAAAAATCTGGACCTTGAGAGCTTCTTTGGAGGTTCTAGCAAGGAGAGCACAGCTACTCATATACCCTTGACCAAAGACTGGTCCTCTCCTCTAGTTGGGCAGGTCATCCTCCTTGACTGAGCACACAGCTTCAGGAGGAGCACACATGGATCAGGAGGAAGGGTCACCTGTCTAGCCAGCCAGGTCAGCCAAATCAACCCTGGCAATCAATAGCGTGACATGTCACAGCCAGATGGTCCTCGCATCCTAAAGCATATAAATATGGACAAAAATGTTGAAGATAACAAATTCTTAAAAAGAGAAACTTGATTTAAAATAAGGTAGGATATAATGGACAATTAGAATGAGTTAATTTTGGCCCTTAAGGACACATTTTAGCTATGATTCTTTGGGCAGACAAGTAAAAACAAGGGAAACATTTAGGCATTTTAAGTTATGTAATTCAGAGCAACTTACAGGTATTGAATTGCAGGTAAAATACATGCAAGCATCTTGTGAGACAAAATGGATAGTGTCTTACCTGTGACTTTAAATAAATATAAAAATGAGACTTCCAGCCAAGACGGAGGTGTAGGTAGACACATTTTACCTTCTCACACAACCAAAAGAAGGACGACAACAAATTTAAAAAGCAAGAACCAAAAAAATGCTAGAAAATTGGACTGTATGGAAGTCTGACAACCAAAGAGCTAAAGAAGAAGCATTCATCCAGACCAGTAGGAGGGGTAGACATGGGCAGCTGGGGCAGAGAGGATGTTGGGCAAGGCAGCCACTGGAGGACTGGGTGGGTGAGGCAGCAGCTTGGCAAACCAGGCATTTCCACATTCATGTTTGGATAAACTGGGAGGAACAATTGGGGAGCAAGACAGACAGCACAAGTCAGGGTTCCAGTGCAGGAAACTAAAGCCTCAAAACCTCTGGGTGTAAAAAACCTGTAGGAGTTATAGCAGTGGGAGAAACTCCCAGCATCACAGGGAAGATCATTGGAGAGACCCGTGGGGTCCTAGAATGTACACAAACCTACTCACCTGGGAATCAGCACCAGAAGAGCCCAATTTGCTTGTGGGAAGTAGGGGAAGTGACTGAAAGCTGAGTAAGAGCCAAGTAAATGGCAATGTTCCCTCTCTGACCCCTACCTCACAGCACCACAACACAGTGACATGGGTTGCCCCACCATGGTGAATACCTAAGACTCTGCCCCTTACAATGTAACAGGTGTGTCAAGACAAAGAAATATGGCCCAAGTGAAAGAACAAATCAAAACTCCAAAAATAGAACTGAGCAATGAGGAGATAGCCAGCATATCAGGTGCAGAGTTCAAAACACTGAACATTAGGATGCTCATAGAAATGATTGGGTATGGTTGCTAAATAGAGAAAGAAGTGAAGGCTATGCAAAGTGAAATAAAGCAAATATACAGGGAACCAGCAGTGAAGGGAAGAAAACCAGGACTCAAATCAACAATTTGGAACAGAAGGAAGAAATAAATATTCACCTGGGACAGAATGAAGAAACAAGAATTCAAAAAAAGGAGGAGAGACTTAGGAAATACAGGACAACTTTAAATGTTCTGAATCATGGGAGTGCCAGAACGAGAAGAGGAAAAGCAAGGAATTGAAAACTTATTTGAAAAAGTAATGAAGGAGAACTTCCCCAAGCTGGCAAAGGAAATAGACTTCCAGGAAGTCCAGGAAGCTCAGAGAGTCCCAAAGAAGTTGGACCCAAGGAAGCACATACCAAGGCACATCATAATCACATTACCCAATATTAAAGATAAGGAGAGAATCTTAAAAGCAGCAAGAGAACAGGAGACAATTACCTACAAAGGAGTTCCCATAAGACTAGCAGCTGATTTCTCCAAAGAAGCCTTGCAGGCAAGAAGGGGTTGGAAAGAAGTATTCCAAGTCGTGAAAGGCAAGGACCTACGTCCAAGATTGCTCTGTCCATCAAAGCTATCATTTAGAATGGAAGGGCAGATAAAGTGCTTCTCAGAAAAGGTCAAGTTAAAGGAGTTCATCATCACTAAATCCTTGTTATGTGAAATGTTAAAGGGACTGATCTAAGAAAAAGAAGAAGATCGAAACTGTGAACAGTAAAATGACAGCAAACTCACAACTATCAACAACTCAACCTAAAAAAAAAAAACTAAGCAAACAACCAGAACAGGAACAGATTCACAGAAATGGAGATCACATGGAGGGTTATCAGTGGGAAGGTTAGAGAGGGGTAGAATGGGGTAAAAGTTACAGGGAATAAGAAGCATAAATGGTAGGTACAAAATAGACAGGGGGAGATTAAGAATAGTATACGAAATGGAGAAGCCAAAGACTTATATGTATGACACATGGATTAAACTAAGGGAGAGGCGAATGCAGGTGGGAGGGGTGACGCAGGGGGGAAGCTGATGAAAGGAAGAAAAATAATAGGATAACTGTAATAGCATAATCAGTAAAGTACACTTTTAAGCAATGATAGACATTTAAAATCTATTTGGAACAACCCATTCTTTGGATTTTTCCAGAGTTTGGATGTCCTATGGCCTTTTTAAATTTACTGTTCAGTTTTTAAATATTTTTATTTTTTATTGTTGCTCAAGTAAAGTTGCCTCCCATTTTCCCCCTCTGGTCTTCCCCACCTCACCATCCATCTTCTATCTCCCACCCTCAATCCTACCCCCTTCAGTTTATTCATCGGTCCTTTATACATGTTCCTTGACGACCCTTCAGCTGAAGGGTCAAATGGCCTTTTTAAACACAATGTCAACATCAATTGAGAATAATCCAAGGGAATTCATGAAAATTAATAAATTTTGAGTAGGATTATTTTTGGAGGAGAAAAAGGGTATACTTTTTCAATAAGAAATACTAGGCAATATTTGGCCAGAAAGAGGACATTTTATGGAAAAGAATAGAGGACAGTAGTTTAGAAGGTCTGGGGTTAGGAACAAAGGAGAATCGGAGCTCAAGATAAATAGAGAGACTTGACTCAATCTAGCTGTTTCCAAAAATTCTAATTTTTAGACTCCAATGTATTGTATTCTATACACTTAGAGAATCTACAGATGTAATCTCCAATTACTTGGAGATTTTTAGGAATTATGAGACATGTCATAGAGAGTCCAAAAAAACTAGAAATGAGTGACAGCCAACAACTTAACAAATATTTTTGAAAATGTTATGTTATGTTATGGTTACAGTGATGAATAAGACACAGTTTCTGCCCTCAAGGAGTTCAGAGCCTGGGTGGGAAAAGGAAGAGAGTGGAGGACCTGTGTAGAGGGGTAACCTCCAGGTGGGCCTTCAGTGAGATGTCCAACTTTGTGTACTGGAGATGAGAAAGAGGAAAAACTAACTTTCATTGACCACGACTGCAGATATGACAAATCTGTAAGAAACCCAGAGAGCCTAGAGATGTTTACAATTTTACCCCAAAATAAAAGTCATCTATTCTCAACTTTCCAAAAGAGAAGACATATTTGGAAAAGAACAAATTAACATTTTTGACACCAAGCCCTAAAATCTCAAAAAAGATGATTAAATTATGTCCAATAAACAATTAGGAAAGAGTCAGCATTGATTCATCTTAAACTAGTTTCATTCACTTTTCTGATAGGGTTATAAAAGTTCATAGGTCAGGCGAATTCATTGTATTTGATGAAGTCTTCTAATATATCCTCTGGGATATAAAGAGGAATTGAAGGTCTGTGAAAGTGTTTGGATTAAAGACAATTTGAAAATACTCATAACTGCTCACTAACAGAGTCAAGCATAGTGGCATCTTCAGGGAATGTTGTTCTGCCCTATTTGATGTCTTACACATCATTTGGGTGAGGATATACAACATATTTTCATCCACAGATAGCACACAATTGAATGAAAAATCAAGATCTGGAATTCTCTCAACAGATTGTAATGCTGAGGTGCAAATCTAATAAAAAGAAGTCATCAGACGAATGTGTGTATGTTTTCCATAGAAATACCATAGCCTGGGTAAAGACTGGAGGAATTATGTTAGAACACTCCATGTGCTATTTATTTATTTACTGCTGGCGATGTGCAGATTCCAGTGTTTTCTGCTGTGGTTATCATCCTGTTAAAAGAATATATTCAATTCAGAGTGTGAAAGGGCCACATTTTAAAAAGAGTTTGATAAACAGTTGCATAAGACACAGTTGAAGAAACTACAGGTAATTAGTCTTAGGGAGCATGTCAGTTTATTTCAAGGCTATAGATAGGATTGACATAATCAAATATGCCTTTTAAAAGCAGTAATCTGTCTGCAAGGTGGAGAACAATTGAAGGAGACAAGAGTAAAGATGGGAAGACTAGTAAGAGATTGTGGTAATCCAGGTGAGAGGTAAAGGAATAGGAATAGGACAGATTTTATATTCATTTGTGGAATAGAGATTGAGGGGTATAATGAGGTTGCTTTGGGAAAATACTAGGTTCTTCAAAATGTTGGTAAGGCAAAATGTTAAGGCATCTTAGTGACAATTATCAGTCAAGCTCTTAGACATTCTTGTCTGGTGTACAGAAAAATTGTATTTGGAAATAAGGATACAGGAGGTATCTGAATAGAGTGAGTATCAACAGTGATGGACATCTATATGAACTTTTCAGATCATGGACCACTTTAACACTAACTCAGTTGCCATTTTGTGCAACTTTTTGCAGCAAAGCAAGTATCATTATGGCATTACAAAGATATGAAAACCAAAATCAGTTTGCATAGATTTGCATAAAATTTCAACACTAGTAGTAAGTGATGGAACCAGACTTAAAATTATAGCTGGCATACAATATTCTATTAATTTCAGGTGTGCGGCATAGCGATTCAACATTTATATACCTTACAAAGTGATCACTATAATAAGTCTAGTAACCATCAATCACCATGCATAGTTATTATGATATAATTGACTGTGTTCCTTAGGCTGTACATTACATACCCATGGCTTATTTTACAACTGAAAATTTGTACTAGTTAATCCTCTTCTCCTTTTGGGGCCTTCCGTCCCCTCTGGCAATCATCAGTTTGTTCCCTATATCGATCAGTTTATTCCTCTTTTGTTTTATTCATTTGTTTTGTGTTTTAGATTACACATTTGTCTTTCTCTGTCTTATTTCAGTTAACGTAATACTCTCCAGTTTCATCCGTGTTGTCCCAAATGACAAGATTTTATTTTTCATGTCTGATTAGGTTATATATATGATTGGATAAAGAAAATGTGGTTATATATATTACATTTTCAGATGATAGATATATAGATGATAGGCAGATGATAGACAGATAAATGATATACCACATTTTCTTTATCCAGTTGTCTATTGATGAACACTTAGGTTGCTTTTATATCTTGGCTATTGTAAACAATGAAAATCAAAACCACAATGACGTATCTCTTCACACTTGTCAGAATGGCTGTTATCAACCGTACAACAAAGAACAAGTGTCAGTGAGGATGTGAAGAAGACCAAAAAACCTCATGCTCTGTTGGATTATAAACTAGAACAACCACTATGGAAAATAGTATTGAGATTCCTCAAAAAATTAAGTAGAACTAGCATATAACCCAGCAATTCCACTTCTGGGTATTTATCCAAAGAAACCAAAAACACTAATTCAAAAAGATATATGCATCTCCATGTTCTTGGCAAATTCTAAGGTTTTTAGTGTGTGATTTTTAACTATACTAGAGTGCATATCTGATGAGAATTAGAGCAATAGAAGGAAGAGTTCCATGAGAGAAAGAAATATGATGACCATAGCTTGCGACTTTTCTAATTTAAGGACTGGAGAGGAAAGTGTCCAGTAAAAGAAAAGGAGACAGAAAAAGCACCAGGAGTGTTTGGCTCTGGAAACCAGGGAGTAGCGGGGGAGTGGAGAGCTTCCAGAATGAGGGAATAGCTAGCATTCTTAGGTTTTACCAGGAGGATCTGTATGCTCGGTGCTGAGAATAGATCACTTTCTTTACAGCTCATTTGCCTTTTTCTCATCATTTACTCCAATTTTACATGTTTTGTCCCAGCTCCTAAGCTAGATTATAAATTCCTTGAGGGCAAGGTCCATGTCTTATTTTCCTTCTAGTCTCTGTACTGCCTGACACAGAGCTCTATACATAGACTGATATGAAATGTGAAAGTTCTTTGCATGGGGATGATTAATCATCACTAGAATTTTTCCAAAGGCACAGTCTCTAGTGCCAAGAGCACATTTGTTTAAAATGTGCACTTAAATTTGAATGAATCTGCCTAAATGGTGCCATCTGTTCTTAGGCAGTTTCAGAAACGTTTTAATACAATTTTACCTTTAAAAGGACAAATGTAGGGGCATGCCTATGAGACATAAGATGTCCTTAAATAAACACAGAGCAGACACCCACACATTCAATCACACTTAAACAGCTACACATAAAGAATGTTTTCTGAGGTTTAAGAAAATTTTAGCTAAGAGGACACCAACTACTACTTCATGCAGAAAATATTTATGAGAAGTTACAAAATTGTAGGCATGGACTCCTACAGCATATTATGGCATTTTAATTACAGACTCCAGAAATATAATTTAATTGATGTAAATCTCACATTCCTTTGAAATGGGCACACTTTTCCAATATTCACTAATGACCTACAGTTTACTGTGATTTCAGGATATCAGTTTAGAAGCTGAAGACAGCTGTTGGGGACAGTCTCTATGGTTTTCATTTATGTCAATTGTCAACTTGACTTTTATGACAGTACTGTAGGATTTATTGTTGTGTGAAAGTAACAGTGAAATGAAACCCATGTTTAAGTTCTGCAAATAACTTACAGTCACGTCCAAAACACCTCAACTTCGGTTCTAAATTTGAGTTTGCGGTTTTTCATGCACAGTTATTTTCTGATCCACTTTAGCATGCAAAATCACACACTGGCTAGGTTGGGTATAGTTATAGCGGCAACAAGTAATGGATCACATTTTCAGCCTATTTAACTCACTAGCTACATCATCATCACCAAAACTATGCCAGTATTTTGACATCTGTGTATTTTGCTCATTGGTGTAAGTCAACAATGGTGAATGTCAATAATTTATAGAATTTCTGGTTGAAATAGCATCCAAGTATGTTAACCTATTTGCATACATGTGCATCCATATGGAGAGTCTTTGGTTAAGTTCCATTTCACAAAAGGGGAGCTCTGAATACATTTAGTCATATGAACATTCATTTGAAGTATTTTATATAATTTTTATTTTTAGATGTTTTTGGATATCAGAATTTACTTCCAATAATTTTTAAATAAGAGAAATAGGAAGTCGAAGTCTCCTTGTTGTCAAAGAGGCAACCACTCTCATGAGCTTGCCATATACTTCCAGGGCATATTTTTATTATTTAACAGCCTAAGTTATATCACTGTGAATAAATGTTTTTAGATCACATATTACATTTTTAACTATATAAGTTCTATCACAGTGTTTATATCATTTTTTAGCTTGTTATTTATTTTTCCTCAGCCTTCTATTTCAGAAATCAGTCTGGGTTAATCTATCCAAAAGCTGCTTCATTTTAATGCCTCTCCAGTTTGATTTATCCCAGTTTATTCATCTTTTCCACAAGAGATGTCCATTTAGGTTGTAAACCTTTCTCCAATTTCTTGCTTCCCAAACAATGTTTCAGTGAACGATCTCTTTC
The DNA here is from genome assembly GCA_004027735.1 of Carollia perspicillata. Taxonomy (NCBI): domain Eukaryota; kingdom Metazoa; phylum Chordata; class Mammalia; order Chiroptera; family Phyllostomidae; genus Carollia; species Carollia perspicillata. Next base: position 9,179 of record PVKM010031207.1, on the reverse strand, counting down.
TCTCTTCCTCTCTCTCTCACTCTCTCTGACTACCTCTCCCCCTTCTCCTCCGCCTGTCTCTCTCCTGGTGTACCTGTCCCAGATTCCCCTCTAGGAAATATTCCTAGTAATCTATTGCTGGATTGTGCACTACAGGCATTTGTAATTTTATCATATGTTATTCAATTGCTTTCAAAAAAAGGTTTTTAATTTATATCCCCTCCTGCAGCATGTAAAAGTTCCCATTCCTTTATATTCTTACAGACACTTTTGTTAAGCTTTATTTTTAAACTTTTTTGCCAGTACAATGGATATGAATAAAAGAGTTTATTGTTATGGCTCTAATTATTTGGACTCATAATTTGTGAGTGTAAACATTTTTTTCTAAGTACTTATTGGACCATTTCCAGTTTTACTCTTTATTGGTTGCCTGTTCATATCCTTTGTTCATTTTTTTCTGAGTTAGTTGTCTTTTTCTTATTGATTTGTAAGTGTTCTTTATTTTAAATACTAATCTTTTGTCAGCCATATGTATTATAAATGTCTTCTCTCAATCTTTAAACTTTGTGGTAGATTTTTACCATACAGAAGTTCTTTAATTTTGGATTGTTAGGTCAAATATTTTAAATCAATTTATTTTTGTATTTTACGTCTTATCACAAAATATCCATTAGTACTTGGGATCGATTACAGTATGCTACCACGTTTTCTAATATTAATGTTAAAGTTGTATATTTTATCCATAAGTCTTCAACACATTATTGAATTTATTTGTATGTGTAGTGTAAGGAAGCTATCTAAATTTGTACTTTTCAGGATGGATGGCCAGTTATTCCAGCACCATTTATTGATCAGCCATCCTTTCTCTACTGTGGTGTGATGACACCTGTATCCTACAGAATTCCTAAACGACCTCCCTACCTGTTCCTGCACCAGTGCCACTCTGTTTTAACTCTGATGACACGTAGCAGGGCAAGTCCCCTTCCCTGATTCTTCTTTCATATAATTGGTTGTTTTTATTTCTCAATATTTGCTCTTCCATCTGATGTTTAGAATCAATTGTTTCTTCTGTTCCAGAAACAAAACCTGTGGTGCTTTTACTTCAACTGCATTGAATATAGAGACATTGACATGTATGTTAATTTTATTTCTCACCCATGAAATAGTACTTTAATCCCTAGCATGTTATTTATGCAGGTTTTCTTTTTGTACCTTTAATATAATTTTGTCTTTTTCCTTACAAATTACACATTTTGATAGGCTCATCCCCTTATTATCTCATCATTTTTGCTGCCATTATGGTAATATTTCCTGATTAATTGTTGCTGGATTATTAGAACTTGATTGATTTTATATTTTGATCTTGCATCCAGCAATCCTGCTATACTTTTTAGTTTTTAACAGTTTGTATGTGCTCTTGCATTTTCTATGTATACCACCATATTTTCTGCCTATAATGACACTTTATCTCTTATTTCCCTATCACTACGCTTTGTATTTATTTTTCTTATTTGTTACTTTGGCAGGGACCACTGGTTCAGTGTCAGGTAGTAGCAGAGATGCTGGGCATCCTTGTCTATGGGTTGTGATTACAATTGTGTAATGAATTCTGTCAATGTGTCTGTTCTCACTGCTATCCCATGATAGCCAGATTAAGCATTTCAACATGGCAAGCCAAGGTTCAAGTATGAATTGTGGTCATGTAATGAAATAAAATTATCATACTGGTAAGAGGACCCAAGCTTTGCCGCTTTCAAACTCTTTTCTTATTTTCTAAATTAACCCATCCACATCTGTTACCAAGCATTCAAGGTGTAATATAGTAAAATCATTCATTTAAAGGATCTCAGCTATAAGAGTTTTGGGGTTTGTTGTTGTTGTTGTTGTTGTTTCTCCATGGACAAGGTTGGCTTCATGGGAAACGTCTTATCAGAAATATAAATTTATATCTGTTGATATTTTCCAAAATATCTTTTTTGTAGACTCCTATGAACCAAGCTTCAACTCGTTCCCATTGCATTTTCACTATTCATTTATCAAGCAAAGAACCAGGATCTGCAACTGTCCGACATGCCAAACTTCATTTGGTGGACCTGGCTGGTTCAGAGCGAGTTGCAAAAACTGGAGTAGGGGGCCAGCTTCTCACAGAGGCCAAGTACATCAACTTGTCACTGCATTACTTAGAACAGGTAAAATGGGCACAAGGGGGTGTAACGATACCTACTGTTAGTTGACCTTGTATTTTGTATCTGGCATTCTCCTAGCATTTTTGTTTTGTTTTGCACCTTTTCTTCTTTCACTGTGGTAAAATAGCATAAACTTTATCATTTTAATAATTTCAAATGTACAATTCAGTGGCGTTAAGTATATTAACAATATTGTGCAATCATTACCACCATTTATTTCCAGAACTTTTTTCTTTTTAATCATTTTTTATTAATGTTTGAATACAGTTGTCTCCATTTTCCCATCACCACTTTTCCCAACCCCATCCTCCCCTACCTCCCACCCTCAATCCTACCCCCCTTTGGCTATTTCCAGAACTTTTTCATCATCCCAAATGGTAACTCTGTCTCCATCAAACAGTAACTCCCTATTTCTTTGTACTCCTGTCCCCTAGTAACTTTTATTCTGCTTTCTGCCTCTATGAATTAGCCTATTCTAGATATTCGTGTAAAGGGGATCATATATATAATATTTGTCATTTTGTGTTTGATTTATTTCACTTAGCATAATGTTTTCAAGGTTTATCTGTCTCATAGTGTGTATCTGAATTTTATTCTATTTTAAAGCTGAACACCATTCCACTGTACGTATATACCATATTTTGTTTATCCATTCATCTATCAATAGACACTTACTTGGGGTGTTCCCGCCTTTTGATTAATGCTGCTATGCATATTAGTATAGCTGCTAGCATTTTGTATGTGCCATTTTATTTAAACCTCACAACAGTCCTGCACTATAGGTGTGAGCTATTATACCCATCTTATGGATTTGAAAACGCGGGTCTTCCTAAAGCCTTCCCAAGTTTCATAGCTGGTGGTGGGATGAGGACTTGAACCTGGAATTGCTTGGCTTCAAAGCCTGTGCTTTATTTCACTATGCTTCATCATTGTTGTAGTAAAATTAGTAGTGGATGTGAATGTAGGTTTAAATGCTTCCCATGGCCTATTTCTTCCCATGGCCTATGCTTGTAGGTTAGCTACGGGAACAAAATTTAGAGATGAGCATTATCTTTTCCATTCCTGGTGATTTCACCTAGGTGGTAATTTTAACTCTGCGATGGTTCCCTTTGCCTTAACTCCCCTCCAGACTCCTGCCTGAGCTTGTTACCATCCACCCCTGTGTGTGCTCTCTTTTTAATTCATGAATTTGACTTTGAGGACAGAGAAAGCTTATCTGAATTTAGCCAAATTAATCTTCCAGAAAAAAATCTCATTTCTAAAATGAGTGAATTGAGTGAGATGGTTTCTCACATTCCTTTCAGCTCAAGTCTCAAGTGCTGAGACTGGAATATTAAAGATAGAAATACTTCCAGGTTCTAAAAAGAAGAGAACCAGGATCAAAAACTGGAGTGGAGAAATACAGAGTAGGTTGGCAAGGCAGAGGACCTGTTAATAAATGTTGGAGGCTAGAAGATTTGAGAAAAATAAAAACACCTTTTTTTTAGCTGCCTAATAACCTTCTGAGACTGGTGTTGTTTGGGTGTTCAATCCTTTGCAATGGTCAAGTTGGCTGAAAAAGCAGATGAGAGAAAAGCTAAGGAAGCTTTGTCCGGACGAGGTGCACGTAGTCAGACTGCGACCCAGTGAATCCCAGTAATGCAGTGCCCAGAAATGAAGGTCTGCATGGCATTCAAGTCATTTTGGTGACTCTAACGAGAGCCAGCATTCCTGAGCTCTTTCTTGCTCAAATAATTCACACTACTTATACTTAACAGAGCTTTTTACTCAATAGGACACTTACAAAACATTGATATGAAAACATAATAGACTGACTATATTCAAAGTGCTTTATTTCAAAGAAATGTACCTACGTGTTTCAGATGGTAGCACTGTCTATTTTAATTCCTATTATGTCCATCTGTTCATACAAAATGACATTCATCAGCTGAATCAGAATTTTCATCCATGGTAATCACTCAAGAGAAATGTGCTGTCCCTAACCCTTTCCTTTCCTTTATTTTACATGATCTTTGCAAGCTGCTACTTGTCATTAAAACTCTTTCTTTCCCCACATATCTTCTCTACAAAATCCTCATAACATCAGCCTCGTGGGAGAAGTGGCATTTGATTTTCTATATAATGGATTCATTTATTTAACAAATATTTGTAAGGAGCAATAACATGCTGCTATCCATGCTTGCCCTGGAGCATAGTGGTGAGCAAAACAGATGCAGTTCTTACCCCAAAGGGCTGATGGTCCAGTGGGGGGACACATACATTGAGTAGGTGAAATGAAGTATGCACCTGTAATCCAGGGAGAGCTATATGGAGAAAGTACAGGGAGTAAGGATGTCTTGTAATGGGGGACTTAGACTGAGGAGGGGCGTTCATGGAGATCTTCACAGGGCTGACAGTAAGTAGACACCTGAAGAATAAGCAGGAGTGAACCAGGCAAGGATGGGCTTTCAGCATGCCAGGCAGTGAGAACTGGGAGCCTCTGTCAGCCCTTAGCTCCAGTCCAGGGGGATTGGATTCACCCAGGGTCACACTGATGTTTACATATCATTGACCTTTGGGTCTCTGACTGTAATTTATCTATTTCATATTCACCTGCTGCATTGTTCCAGTTGTTAACTATTTACACTGATATACAAGAGTTTTCACAGAGGTCATAGCACAAGATAATGGAGGGAGGGGGAGGAGATTATTAGGAGAGGAAAGAAGAACATAAATATAGAAAACTGTAGTATGTGGACGTGGACATGTGGGGTTCAGTACATCAAGGAGCAGCTCCCAGAGGGAAAGTAGGTGGATAGTACAGAAATTTTTCTTATTTCACACCAAAAAAGATAATAGAGAACCAAAGAGTCCATAGGAATGAGAATAATAAAAAGAGTAGGCAGATACTGTTAATGAAATAACAATTTGAAGACTTTCATAATCAAATTTTCTTTGTGTGCCTAATAAGACTAGAAGCGTAACACAAATTAGTTTAACTATGTTCATTCAAACAAAACAAAAGAGCCTTAGGCTTTTCAGGGAGTTCTGGCCAAGATGGACGTATAGGTAGAAACGCTTTGCTTCCTCCCACAACCAAAAGGAGGATAACAACCAATCTAAAATCAATAAAGAACCAGAAGTGCCAGAAAATCAAACATCATGGAAAACTCTGACAACCAAACAATTAAAGTAACAGTCCACCAGAACAACCAGACCCGTAAAGTGATGAACGAGAGAACCCGCAGCGAGGCTGTGGACCGCATGGGTGGGGCTGACCCAGCTGAGACTCAAAGCTGACGGTGGACTATGGCAGGGTTAACATGGTGGGAGAAACTCCCAATCTCACACGAGGGTTCATTGGAAAGTAAGGTAGAGCTGAGCAGTCAAGTTGCTTTGTTCCCTCTCCGTCCCCTCCCCAACAGGCAGCACCACAGTGCAGCGAACAGGGTTCCCAGGCCCTAGTGAATACCTAAGGCCCCACCCCCTTACAACTTAACAGGTACCCTGAGACAAAGAAACAGGGCCTGAATGAAAGAATAGAGCAAAACTTCAGAAAGAGAGCTAAGGGATGAGGAGATAGCCAACCTATCTGATGGAGAATTTAAAGCCCTCGTAATCAAAATACTCACAGAACTGATTGAGCTTGGTGAGAAAATGAAAGAGCAAATGAAAGATACAGAAAATGAAATAAAGCAAAACATTCAGGGAACCAACAGTGACAAGAAGGAAATCAGGACTCACATCAATGATTTGGAAGAAAAGGAAGAAATAAACATACAACCAGAATAGAATGAAGAAACAATAATTTAAAAAAATGAAGAGAGACTTAGGAATCTCTGGGACAACTTGAAATGCTGCAATATCTGAATTATAAGGGTTCCAGAAGGATAAGAACAACAGCAAGAAATTGAAAACTTATTTAAACAAATAATGAAGGAAAACTTCCCCAATCTGGCTAAGGAAATTGACTTCCAGGAAGTCCAAGAAGCCAAAAGAGTCCCAAAGAAGTTGGACCCAAAGAGGAACACACCAAGGCATATCATCATTAAGTTACCCAAGATTGAAGATACAGAGAGAATCTTAAAAGCAGCAAGAGAACAGGAGACAGTTACCTACAAAGGAGTGCCCATAAGACTAGCAGCTGATTTCTCCAAAGAAAACTTGCAGGCAAGAAGGGGCTGGAAAGAAGTATTTGAAATCATGAAAGGCAAGGACCTACATCCAAGCTTAATCTATCCAGAAAAGCTTTCATTTAGAATGGAAGGGCAGATAAAGCGCTCTCCAGAAAAGGTCAAATTAAAGGAGTTCATCATCACCAAACCCTTATTATGAAACATTAAAGGTACTTATCTAAGAAAAAGAACAAGATGAAAACTATGAACGGTAAAGTGACAACAAACTCACAACTATCAACAAATGAACCTAAAAAAGAGAAAAACAATGAAAACAAAAACTAAGCAAACAACTAGAACAAGAACAGAATCAAAGAAATGGACATCACATGGAGGGTTTTCAGTGGGGAAGGGGAAGGGAGGAATGGGGGGAAAAGGTACAGGGAGGAAGCATAATTGGTAGTGATAAAATAGATGGGGAGAGGTCAAAAACAGTACAGGAAACAGAGAACTCAAAGAACTTATATGTACAACCCATAGACATGAACTGTGGTGGGGCGGATGCTAGAGGGTTTGGGGATGCAGGGTGGAGGGGGGATAAAGGGGTGGAAATTGGGAAAACTGTAATAGCACAATCAACAAAATATACTTTAAAAAAACTATCTTCATTCGACAAATTGTGATTGAGTATCCACTGGCTGCTGTGAGTTGTTAGGCAACGGGGATAAATGTATGTATGATTGAGAAATAGTCTGTGCTGTCATATTATCTAGTGAAAGAACAAATCATACAAGCAAATTCTCACAATACAGTAAGATAAATGCCATAATAGAAATTCATGTGTCAGTAAATAATTACATCCTCTCTGTCTCAGTTTCGCTATGTAAGATGGAAATGGATTAGGCAGTGAACATTTTGGCAACCTTCGTTACATTAATTAGCTCACGTTGGTGATAGAAATTCTATGCAGAATTGTAACTGCCCTTCTGGCCTTAGTTGCAAGACCTTTCACCTGCTTGCAGGGCATAGACTTTCTGAGATGAATGCACCTTACTGTGCTCTTAAGTAAAGAACACTCTGTTTGCCAGGGTATTGTTGGTTTTGGAGTTCTCTTTGTGTACACAGTACTTTTTTTCCAAAAAGTCTCCTCAAAAACATTTTAAGCCACAATAACAGGGTACACCTCAGTCCGGAAATCAAGTCCATGCAGGGAAAAGGGGCCGTGCCTACTTATTCTAACCACGAGCTTCCCGAGTGCTCCTGGTGTGACCACGGTCTCCACCAGCCCAAACATGTAGTGAGAAACCACTGTGAACTGGGAGTGTCTTCTGCCTCTACGGAAACCTGGATCAGGGTCACTTCAGCCAGCTACCCAACATGAGTGGGGCTTCCAGAGTCTCAGTTTCCACTCGGCTTCCACTGAACGTTCTGTGCTCAGAATTAAAAATGATGGTTCTAGTACTCGCTGTGACCGCTACAAATCTTTTCAGTTTTCAGAGAATAATTGTCCGTGTACTTCTGATCTCTTTAAAGTAAATCTCTTTAATTCACTCAATAGTAAACCAAATTACTGATTTTGGTCATGGTTTCTAGGTACTTGGAGATATTATTAAGTATAATGTGCAGTTTCACTTCTTGTCACTTAAAGAATGCCTTCAGGAACATATTATTATATTATCACACAAAATGCAAAATGGAAGGGAACTTTAAAAAAAAAAAATCCAGATTGTATGACCACCTCCTTACCCTGTGCCATTCAGATCCATTGGTTTTTGCCCAATTTAGAGAGCCCACAGCAGCCCCTCCCTCTGCATCATCCCAGACACCCGCCATTTCTGGGTGCTTCTGAGAATCTGTGTATGGGCTGACTGGCACGCCCAAGCTCTTCAGCATTGGAAAGGTACCTGCTCCAAGTCCTCTTCTGCAGACGAGGCCTGTGCTTGGGTGTCTATGGCTAAAACAAGTCTCCAGAGGGATCACCAAGTCCATAGCCTTCAGACCCTACCGCAGCTCAGTGCTTCTGTTTGACCAGGAACAATGCCAGAAACGCTCTCTGTTGATCTCTAAAACATTTCTGTGAGGTAGGTAGGCTTTCTCATCCCACTTTTACAGGTGGGGGTTTTACAGGTGAGGAAACTGAGGCAGATACATGTAAGAGATTCACATAAATTCACACAAGTGGGGAAGCTGGATTCTGACTCTAAATCCTGAGTTCTTTCTCTTCTGAACTGGCTTCATTTCCTCCATTCTTCTAATTCATAATCCCACTGCAAGTTTTAATTCTTTCCTTTAACAATTTTAGAACCCTTTTTGGGAAGGACATTGGGTTGCCTCCATACCACTCATTCCATGGGGTGGTGGCCAGGAGCGTATCCCAGCCCCAGGAGCCACCCTGATGAGGCTAAGCCACTCAGAGCCTGACTTTCTCCTGGTTGGTTCATGGATGGGTCCATGACCCAAATTGGTCTCTAGAGAAGCTTGGATTTTTGTTTAATGATTAGAAAAGAAATGCCCTTTCCCACCTCAGTTGTGAATAAGGAAGTCTGTAGCATGACAGCATTTGGCAGCAATCCTATGGGTATGAGGAGAGGAAGACTTCTACCATGTGAAAGACCGAGCAGAGATATGGGCATAAATTAACTCTTTGGTGATAACACTGAGCCAATAAATTTTCCTCATGATTAAATAAAACTTGGGTTATATTTTCTGTTACTGCAACCGAAGACAAGTTAACTAACACACCATTTCATGTCAACAGGAAGTTCAATAAGTATATTCTCCTTTATATTATCTAAGTTGTCAATAAAGCTGTTGAATAGAAGAGATATCAATATTATTTCTTAGCACAGAGAAAAACAGTGACATTTGTTTTATGAAACAACTTCAAAGTCCTTAGAACATTGTTAGAGATTTAACTGAT
>PVKM010031206.1:0-16918 GCA_004027735.1 Carollia perspicillata | reverse complement strand
TGTTATTGTCCATCTGTCCTTTGTAATTGTTCCTGTGACCTCTTCACCCTTTTTCCCCATTATCCCCTCCCCTCTCCCCTGTGGTCACTGTCAGCCTGTTCTCAATTTCAATGTCTTTGGTTATATTTTGCTTGCTTGTTTGTTTAGTTGCTTAGGTTCCTGTTAAAGGTGAGATGATATGGTATTTCTCTTTCACCACCTGGCTTACTTCACTCAGCATAATGCTCTTCAGTTCCACCCATGCTGTTGCAAAGGGCAGGATCTCCTTTCTTTCTGCTCCCTAGAATCTTGACCTGGCAATTCCACTGCTAGGATTATAGCCTAAGAACCCAGAAACACCAATCCAAAAGAACCTATGCAACCCAGTGTTCACAGCAACACAATTTACAATAGCCAAGTGCTGAAAGCAACCTAAGTGCCCATCAGTAAATGAATGGATCAAAAAACTATGGCACATTTACACAATGGAATACTTAAACTCCCTAAAGCCTCAGTTTTCTTATTTGTAACAATAGTACAGATAATGATACGTAGTAATTTTAGCATAAGATTGTTCTGAGGATCAAATAAGATTAAATGTTATAAACACTCAATAAAGTTTATCTTCCATTATTATTAGCTAAATGATCACTATCTGGTGATTTATCTGGAGCAGAGCCTTTCAAATTTTAATAGGCCTAGGACCTTCCTAGTGAAAGTATGGATATTAGCCCAGCAGTACTCACATCAAATAAAATCTTTTAAGAAATGAAGAATCTCTGGTCTCACTTAGAACTACTCAATCACATTATAAATTTGAACAAGATCCCCAGATGATTTACATACATATTATTGTTTGAGAAGCTCTGGTCTGGAAGAGGTCAGAAGATGCTCATTAATTCTGTAACACAAATGAGGCATGGCAGAGACTAAAATGTGAAATATGAACAGTGAACCTGGAGAGCTTTATTTTTTCCATTCCTTAATAACAGTCATTTATGGATCTTACAAATTCCCCACTTTACATACCCAACTGACATACACAAAACACAGTTACATTTTATATAGTTTTCAGTTTTGGGATAAGATCTATATATTGTGAATCTCTTGCAGAGGGGATTGGCGTGTGTGTGTGTGTGTGTGTGTGTGTGTGTGTGTGTGTGTGTGTGTTGAGAACACTGAGGGCCCAATAACTGTTTCATGGTTTCTTCCTCATAGAGAGAAACTTTGAATTTGGCAATGGAAGGCAGTTGGGATTTCATTAAGCACAGCTAGGAGGAAAGAGTATTCATGAAATAGAAAGATATGAGCAAAAGCAAGAAGCAAGGGAATTCAGTATAGTTCCATGAACTCATAAGTAATTAAGCTTGATCATAATAGGGAGTGGGTGATGAGAATGAGAACAGTTGTAAGAAAGACTGGAAAGATAATGTGAAATCCAAGTCATAGAGGGCCTTAATGCCTGCTCAGGATTTTGAACTTTATTCTGAAGGCTGGGGCAACCACTGACAGTATTTATTGTACGTCTGTGCATTGTCCTTGCTCAGAAAGTTCAGCTTCTGAGGAAGAGGGGCCCATTTGAGGTGGTCCCAGGGTCTTCAGTGCTGGAGTTCTTGTCCATCAGAATGAACTGAAGGTAGAGCTTCAGACCCTGGAAACATTTAGTGAAATCACTATCAGGTTAGTTCCACAAATGGCCCTACATTGTTGACTTTGTCATTTTACAGACCAGAACTAATTGCCAGGTCATTCAAGGTCTACATTTGGTTCACCTGTATGTGTATCATTTGGAGATGATGCGCCACCATGTCTTTGCTTCTGAATTAAGTCTGCTGGCACAGGTTCACTATATCCATCCAGACTGAAATTGGATCTCTAAAAGCTCCATTTTGGAAGGTGGTTCTTTAAATAATTACTTGATCTTCCTACTAGATGATCTGCATTAGTGAGTAAATTGAACACTACTTCGAAATGAGATGTCAAGGAATGTGGGGGGGGGCTCTGCCCGCAGGGCCCGCCCCCCCATCCACCACGGATGAAAATAATGCTACCAAGATATGATCTGCTTGGGGAGGAAAGGTGGTTGATCTCAAAAGAGAAGGGCCCTGAGTACTTAACTCAATGGCCTTTTGTTAGGTTTGTAACATGCAGGGATACAGGTAAAGCTCGTCAATCAATGTCAGGCAGCAAGGATCAAACAACAGATAACATTTCAAAGAAATCTGAGGGCTTAATCTGAGTCAGTGTCTGTCAGGTAAGGGGGTTGCAAAAACTTTAGGAGACATACTCATTTCCTGCCCAGACCCTTATCATATGGATGAAAGCACTCTTAGTAAAGCAAGCTTCACAGGACTTTATGAAATCTTTTTTATGTCTGACACCCTGGAACCTGCTCTAGCCAGCAGAGGGCTGCACCCCCTCCCCATCATAGATTCAGGCTTAAGTGGATTAGAGCCAGAAAGTGCTTCTACCAGAGCTTCTCCCAGATGGGAAGGGGACTGGGCTATGTCAAAATAGCCAGGGGCATGAGGGTCCTTTGCCCACACTTGCTGCAGCCCCCACTGAGTCCTTCCTAGATGGCCTCCCACATGATAGTGTCTGCTTGGGTTGCCTCTCCTCTGAGAGGTCTTACCCATAGACTCTGATTAACAGGCCAAGTATCGGGGCCTAGAGATGGCAGAGGCAGTGCTCTTGCTAGGGAGATAAGCTTTGTTTCCTCAGTGGCTCACAGTCTGGAGGTTGCTCACTCAGCCTTAGCCATGGGGGGTGGTTACAACCCCTGAAACCAGGCAGAGCAGTTCCCAACAAAGGAACTTTCCCATGTAGTGGTAAATTGTGGAGAAGGGACTGGGGAAGATCTTGGACTTTCCTCTCATTAGAAGGATAGAGGTGGCACCAAGGATTGGCTCAGGTACTACTGAGTATGGCACAATCTCTCAAAACCTATTTCAGACCATGTTTGTTTCACCTATCAATGTGAAGAGCAAGTAGGGTAGAATTAAAGTTTTAATAAACCAGAACAGCTTATAGCTGCCATTTTCTCTCTGCCTCTGATCTTTCAGAGAAAATATATCAGTAGATTTTGTTGAGTGTATCATCACCAAGCCCTCCTGGTTGTTTCCTAGTGTTTTGTATTCTCTTATTGGTTGCTAAGAGATTGTTGGATTCATCCCAGTATCTTCTCAGGTAATGATCTATAATTACCAGAATTTAGTTTCTCTTCCTTTTGTAAAGATGGGCAGGCCATTCCTTTCTTTTAATCCTTGGGTATTTAATTCTGGTCTATAGAATAATGTTAAAGATAATAGCTGGTGTGTTTTTAATAATAGCTGCTAATTTGTAAAATATCATGAAGTAAATGTCAAATGGTTTCATATATGTATGTATCTTTTATTTTTTTATTTAAAAATTTCAATTTTATATTCTTATTTTTGGTTCTGGAATTCTAAGGCAACATTTTCTCCATCACTTACTATGAAATTCATGAAGCAAGACCTTCCCACATAAACATGGACCAATAATCTCAGGTTCTCCTCACCCTCTGTGCCCAAATAGAATCAAGCTGCCCACCCCACCCCACCTATGACTGCCACTCCTAGGACAGCAGAATTTATGAGCCTCTGTTATGTTCCCATAATATATATACAAAATATTGAGTGTGTGTTTATGTCCATTGTTCTGGGGATACCTTTTGTAGTTGGTGCCTGAGTATTAAAGGAGTCTGTTTACTAAAATCACATTGAGCCATTATAAAGAATACACATCTTCTGTTACTTCAGCCCAAGCTTTATCATCATACTAATTTATCTTTGGAAATAGATGTAGCTAGAATGAGTTAATATTTGCCCTAAATGACTCTGAAAATGTGATTGCACAAATCTTAGGCTCCCTCAATGTACAAGCCCAGAAATGCCATTCCAGGGCCCCAAATGCAGCCCATTATTATTTAATGCTCTTGTTTCAAGTTGTAGTAACTAGAATATTTGTTCCTAAGTATGTTCAGGTTACCCTTACTTTTTCTTCTCCATAAACCAAATTCTTTTTGTTTAGCAAGTCCCTTCACATAACAAATTCTTTTTTAAATTTAGTTATCCTTTACTCCCCAATTTTAATTTGGGATGACTTCCTGCATTTTGAGACTGGTAGAATTGATATTAGGAAAATGATAGATTCTCACCTGTCTGAATACATTTCGTTTGTTCTTTGATTTTTATTTGCACATCAAGGTGGTGGGCCTCTTTCACTTGTTGTAAACTCTCAGTGCACTCCAGAATTACCTAAGGAACTTTTGTGGTTTGAAAACCACAAAAGTCTGGCTCTGTCTTCAAGGATTTTATTTTTTCTAAATTGTTTTATTGTTGTTCAAGTACGGTTGTCTGCAGTCAAGGATTTTAACTCAACTGGTTTGAGGCAGGGCCTGGGTGTTGACATTTAAAAAATAAGTTTTACCAGATGATTCCAAATTGCAACCAGAGTTGAGAGCTACTGCTGTAATCCAGCAGGCATTGGCAAAGAGGGTTAGGTTTTTACAAAGAAGTCTGTACTATACAGCTGGGGTTTTGGCATCTCCCATAGGGTAACCACCTCTCTTTTTTCCCTAGATGGTGCTTCTGGCCAGGTGTGAGGGGCACTGCAGCCAGGCATCGCGGTCTGAGCCCTTGGTGTCCTTCAGCACTGTCCTCAAGCAGCCCTTCCGCTCTTCCTGTCACTGCTGCCGGCCCCAGACCTCCAAGCTGAAAGCATTGAGGCTGCGCTGCTCAGGGGGCATCAGACTCACGGCCACCTACCGGTACATCCTCTCCTGTCACTGCGAGGAATGTGGCTCCTGAGATCTGCTTTTGAGTAGCTTCTGGATGAGACAACCTCCAGCCTCTGATCAAGGCAGCTCAATCAGCCAAGGAAGGACTGGCAAGAAAAGAGTTAAGGCAAAAAAAAAAAAAAAAAGATGCAGCAATTCCCACAGGATTCCACATATTCTAGTAATAAAGACTCTACATGCTTGTTGACAGAGAGAGATACTCTGGGAACTTATTGTCCATTCCTGTCTCCTTTCCCTGGTACAATATCTTTTGCTTCCTTTTCAGATTCAGGCATTTTCCCTCTTGGCACTGAATGTTGTTTGGGTTTCTAACAATTCAGCATTAGTGGGAAAAGTGGGCCCCCAGGCAAGAGTGGGTCAGGCTGTCACTGTTTGGTGCAGATTAGGGAAGCATTTGCTTTGGAAAGCAGGACAGCTCAATTCTTTCTGGGACATCATCTGGTTTTGTTTATCTTGTCATTTGGTCTAAAGTTGCTATTGCTGCTAAAGGTTCCCAATTTGAAATTCCAGGCATCAAGCATGTGGATATGTTTAGTCAGGTATACTCATAGCCAGCTAACTGACATTCAAATAATTAACAAACAGATTCTCTTATGTGATGCTGGAACTCCTGATAGCTGTAATTATAATTCAGAAATGACTTTTGGGAAGTAAATGTGGCATAAAGAATCTATAACCTAAAGGCTCTCTCAGATAAATAATGGTAAAAAATTTTAAGGACTTTTAAAGACCTGTACAAATACGGATCCTGCACTGACTTTGAAAGAGGCATATGCATACTGGTGGCATGGAGAATGCACTATACTCATGCATGCAAATTAGACAACCATGTATGAATCTATTTTTGGGTGTACTATAGCTTCAACCATGCCATTGGCATTTTTCTCCAACATCTATTTGTCCATGTGAAGCATGCTGCCAAAATGGTGGCCTGGCTCATCTTCTGAATATTTGGTTTACATATATTTTGGTCTTTGAGACTTAAAATTTGAATTATTCCCATATTGTGAAATAAAAAGAGTATCATCAAAATTTTGAAATTTTGACTGTGTAAGTATTGTTTTTCCTACTAAATGCCCTACTTTGATGTATCACTATGTTGTGTATGTGGGCAGGAGAAGGGTCCAGAAAAAAGGAGATAGTGTTTCAGAATGTATGGTGGGGACATTTTTTGAAATCAATGTACTAAGTTGGTGGAGGCTTAAGAAATTTGGCTTTTTGTCTCGGAATTTACTTTATTGAATGAGCATGGCTGCTGTAAGTACTACAAAATGAAATGGAGATGTTATCTCCTTTTCTATCTCTTCACTTTTCTCAGAAGAGAATAGTATTCATAAATGAAGTTTGAAGAACCAAAAGAAGGACAAATAGTTCACTAACAATGGTTTCTGTGTCACTGACCATGCAGTGCTCCAGGTCCAATGATACTCTTGAGTAGTATGAAATTATTCATGGTGCTAACATAGTGCTATGTCTGCTTTAGGCATCTCAATACTGGCAAGTCTGTTTCCAGGCCAAACTTGACACCATGCTATTATGGTTCACATTATGGTTCACCAGAGATACCATTGTACCCCATTGTTAGTACAGCCAACCTGTGAATTACTTTTCCTAATGATTTTATAAACTTTTTGGCACAGCTTTCACACATTTTTTTAAGAAAGACAACAGGGTTAAATTTGTATTTATAGCTTTGGAACAGAAAAAAAAGCAATGCTATTAAGCCTAGACCTTAATCTTAACCTTCATTGTGATAGAGCCAGGCAGTCTACTAAATAGGAGGTTGTCTCATTCTGAAGGCAAATGTGAAACAGTAATTTGGATTATTACATGGAGAAAAATTTTGTCATAAAAAGAATTAAATTTAATACCAAAGTTAAATGGTTATAATTCTTAACTGGTAATGAAAGTATTAACCACTGGTCACATTTACAACTATTCTTTCATGCAACTAATCAAAAAGTAGAAATAATACTTTTAGCCTTAAAATATCTCTTTCTGGCTTTGAAAACTCAACTTGCTTTGAGAGTCAAATGCCCCAAATTCCAGTATTTATTTCCTTACTCCTGATTTGGGAGTGGAGGGCATAGTTATATGACTCATATTTTCCAAATTCCCTGGAAACCAGGGAAAATATTCCCTTCAAACCCCATTACATGATCTATTGTCAAAGCTTTCCTCATGAAAATGAGCAGAATATTCTTATAACATTAGAGAATCATAGAACAGTGACATTAGGAAGGCCATTAAAAAACATCCATTCTCTTTTTCCCCTAAATAGATGAGCAAATGGAGGCCTGAAGAAACTCAGGAACTTGCTCAAACTCTTACACTTAGTCTTGTATTTGGACCTAGAACTCAGGGATCCTGCTCCACAGCCTTTCTCTTCCTCAACCAGTGAAAGGAGCCTCATTCTTTTCCATATCTTGGATACTGAATACAGTGAATGGGCTGGAAAAGGATGTGATGAAACAGTCACATTTAAATGGGGCATATCAAGACTGAGAAAGAGGGAAAAAAGCTATATTTTCCTGAAAGACCTAAAAATAGCCCTTGGAACTGAGAGAATTTAGACATTATTGGATTTTAAGTTACTATGGAATTTTACTATAGCTTTTAAAAATTAAACATATTTAGCTCTATTTTAATGTCTACCCTTAAAGATTGAAAGAGAACCAAATGAAAACACAGATGGGTTAAAAATGCTACTGCTGGAATGCCTAAGGAATGTTTACCCATCTTCCTCATTTACTATGCATGAATAAAGGCACACTAAAATATGCTATAATCTTAGTAGTTTACATTTTAAAAATCTGTATGATAATCCATAATGGTGGAGGGCAAACCTCTTGTAAACTGATGTTTTCATCATCTCTTGTAAGCCTTTCATAATAATGAGTTAACAGTGCACTGGAAAATAGAAGGCTTTATGGACTGAACTTATATCTCAATTTCCCAGACTAATCTCCTAAGTCTCATTTATGTAAGCTCTGGAGCTTTCTCCAGAAACTTAGAAGGACAAATCATCCATTCTATGTCCTAAGAAAATAATGGTTTATTTTCTACTAAACTCAAGTGTTTGCTAGTTCACCCAACACATCCTTTTGTATTAGAGCAAACCGCATACACATTATGACTAGGGAACTGTTTAAGTTCATTTCTTCCTTATAACCTCGGAGAAATAAGGCATAGATTTTCTTTTGGTCACTTCTTGTGGCCCCGATAAAACATATACACTTGACTGAGAGAGCTGCCTAAAATAGAACAACAAATGTATGGGGAATCAGGGAGTCGAGAAGGCTTAGATCAGAAAGTGAAGCCATATCCTGCTAATGTTGTCATCTTCATGACCCAGACACAGCCACATCCTGGCAGAGAGACATGCTCATTACCTTCCAAGCTAGAACAGTGGAGAAGGTTGGATCTGGGAAAAGAGGTTCTACACATAGCTGTATCATTATACCCCCAGAAGATTACTTTGCTTAACAAAGCCTGTTCCAATGCACAAAGAGATACCCAGCAACAACTTGCCGAAGACAGTATTTCATGATAAAATGACGTCACATACCAACAAACCAATGTCTTCCTGTAAGTCTTCACTATTTTAATAAAATGTTTTGGCACCGTATATTCTACCATAAATCTATAAAAGCATAGGCTTTTTTCTTTAATTTGACTGTGAATGTTACTTCCAAATTTTTCATTGATTAAAGTCATTTTGTGCCCTCAATATGAATGTCATCTTCTCATGTGGTAGACAGAGCATTTTCAATTTGATTACTCTGGTGAAAATGGATGAGAACCAAGGAGTGATTTGTTGCTTCAGCTGTCAATTTCTTCAGTGACTGCCTCAGCTGCAGAGTTACCTTGCTGAAGGCCATTTCTTCCAGGGTTGGCTCATACCCAATGAATGATAGAGGTGGAAGTATAAGAGCCTGGCTATCTTAGCCTGATGAAAGACAACTTTAGTGGGCAAACCTGACTCCAGAGCTATCTACTGGTCTGACAGAGGCATGTCAACTCTACTTCTCTTTCTGCCCAAGCTTGCTTCTCCCTGACCTTCCACAGGTGCTGATCCCTAATAAAGACACTATACTGCAGGCTCCATCTAACACAATTATAGTAGGGGATTTTAACACCCCACTGTCAAAAATGGATAGCTCTTCCAAACAAAATATCAACAAGGATATTGTGGAACTTAACAACACATTAGATTAGGCTTGTTAATTTTATGTTTACAAAGAACCAACTCCTGAATTTATTGATCTGCAGAATTGTTCTTTTATTCCCTATGTCATTTAATTCTGCACTGATCATGTTTTTTCCCTTTATCCTACTTGCTCTAGACTTTATTGTTTCCTTCTGGTTCTTGTGCATGTATGGTTAGGTTGTTTATTTGAAATGTTTCTATCTTTTTTAGATAGGTCTGTATTGTTCAATGCCACAATATCCTTGTTGATATTTTGTTTGGAAGAGTTATCCATTTTTGACAGTGGGGTGTTAAAATCCCCTACTATAATTGTGTTTCTGTCAATATCTTTCTTGAAGTCCTCTAAGATTTTCCTTATATATTTGGGTGCTCCTATGTTGGGTGCATATATGTTTACAATGTTTATGTCTTAATGGATTCTTCCCTTGAGTATTATGAAGTGGCTTTCATTGTCTGTTTTTATAGCCTTTGTTTTGAAGTCTATTTTGTCAGATATAAGTATTGCTACCCCAGCTTTTTTTCCCTCTCAATTTGCTTGGAATATTTTTTCCCAACCCTTCACTTTCAGTCTGTGTAAGTCTTTTCTTCTCAGGTGGGTCTGTTGTAGGCATCATATGTGTGGGTGATATTTTCATATCCATTCAGCTATCCTATGTCTCTTGATTGGAGCATTTAATCCACTTACATTTAAGGTTATTATTGATAGGTACTTATTAATTGCCATTTTACTCCCTTTGTACCTTTGTTCCTTTCTCTCTCACAGTTTTTCTTTCTCTTCTTAAAGCAGTCTCTTTACCGTATCTTGCAATACTGGTTTGGTGGAGGTGCATTCTTTTAGCCTTCTTTTGTCTGGGAAACTCCTTATTTCCCCTTCCATTTTAATTGAGAGCCCCCTGAGCAGAGTACTCTTGGTTGCAGGCCTTTGCTTTTCATTACTTGGAATATTTCTTGCTATTCCCTACTGGCTTGTCATGATTCTGTTGAGAAGTCAGCTGACAGCCTTATCGGGGCTCCCTTGTATGCTACTTCCTGTTTCTCTCTTGTTGCTTTTAAGTATCTCTCTTTGCCCTTAAATTTTGCCATTTTAATTATGTTTCTTGGAGTGAGCCTCTTTGGGTTCCTCTTGATTGGGACCCTCTGTTTCCTGGACCTGTGTGGCTTTTTCTCTCATCAAATTAGGAAAGTTTTCCATCATCACTTGTTCAAACAAGTTTTCTATCCCTTGCTCCTCTTCTTTTCATTCTGGTATCCTTATCATATGGATATTATTCCATTTCATGTTGTCCTGCATTTCCCTCTACCCCTCTTCATTCTTTTCGAGTCATTTTTCCTTTTCTTGCTGTTTTTGGGAGCTGTTTTCTACCTTGTCCTACAGCTCACTGATTCAATCCCCTGCTTCATCGAGCTTGTTTTGGTTCTTTCTACTGTGTTCTTTAATTAAAATTGTGGTCTTCATTTCCTCTTTGCCCTTGTTGATTGTTTCTGTGTCTTTTTTTATGCTATTGTAGTTTGCAGTAAGCTCCTCATAGTTTCCCTGTCATTTTTTGGTAAATCGCACTGAGCTTATTGAGCTTGTTATAAGCATTGTTTTGAATTCAGTATCTGATAATTGACTTGCCTCTATTTCATTTAGTGCACCTACTGGAGATTCCTCCTTTCCTTTTGATTGGGAGTTGTTTTTTTGTCTTCCCATTATTTGTGGGACTCTTCTTGTTTGCTTCTGCTTCTTAAATTGATCTGTTTTGACTTTCTGAGTTTGTGGTGTGAATTTCTATGGTAGGAGGCCTGTGAGATTCAGAGGTGTAATCTCCTTGTTCACCTGAACTTGATGCTCTTGGGATGCCCTTTTTGCCTTTTATGCTGGTTCTCCAGATGTAATTGGGTTTTGATTTTTGTCAGATCTTTCTTTGGTGTGTTCTTCCCTCTAGCTGGTTGACTGAGGATCACTCCACCCACCACATCTTGTGTGCTGTTGTGCAGGTGCTGCCTGAGCAAAACCACGGAGCCCAAGAAACAACCCCATACCTGAAAATATAACTACCCACTACAATCCCACTATCAACAGCAAATGATCTAGTATTAATAGGGGTGTAAAGAGATTAAGACTATTATAAGAAAGGAGAGTGGATATGAGATGACCTACTGAATGAGAAATGATTTTGAGAGGGTAGAGGGGGTATCACTAATAAGGGTTAGGAATTGGAACAACGGAAGGAGAGAAGGTAAAGATTACCTAGTGAATAAAGAAAGGAAATGAAGAGTGTGTAATGTAGTATGAGAAGGGAAGCATGTAATATTAGGTTTAAACATAAATTAAAATAGTATAAAATAAAATAAAGTGAGAGAGAGAAAGAAAAATAATTTTAAAAATATTAAATAATTAATAAAAACCATAGGAGCCAAATTGGAGAGAAAGATCCACCAGAGTAGTATCAACAACAAGTGAGGAAAAATTAATATAGGTGGTATGGGAATAATAAGGAAAAAGAAACAAAGAAAAGTCTAAGAAACAAATGAGCAAAAATTAATATAGGTGATATGGGAATAAGAAGGAAAAATAAACAAAGAAAAGTCTAAGGAAGTGATTTTCTAATGATAGAGGAAGAGGGAATACTAAAATTGAGGGACAAAAGCTAGACTAAGTGAGGGAAAAATTTAAATTTAGGATCCAAAAGAAAAGATAAAAAGGAGAGTAAAGAAAAATAAAAGAGCAGGATGAAAGAGAAATAGAAGAAAGACTAAAAAGAAAAATTTAAAACATGCTAAAACGGCATAATTAAAATTTGCATAAAAAAGAGTAGGAGAGGGTTCCTGTAAAATTTGTTGTTTGAAATACAGAATTAGTGAAGCTCCAGAGATAACCTTGAAAAAACAATGCAACAACAACTACCCTACCCACAACCAACTAGCAAAGTTTGATATAGGTGTAGAGAGAACATGAGTATTTTAATAGCTGGGCAAAAGGATGTGAAATGACCCTTGACAAGAGAATTCATTTTGAGTGTCTGGATGGGGGAGAAATAGTAAGAGTGTGAAACGGAAACAAGCTTTATTTAGAGAAAAAAACAAATTTGAAATGAGAATTTTTCAAGGAAAGAGGAAGGTAATTAGGTTAAGAGAAGGGAGGGGCAAAATATGTGGACTGAAATACACTATGGTATAAAATCTAGTGACTTATATACAAATTTTCTGGACAAGAAATTAATGTTATAAAGCTATGCAGAAAAGAATATATTGCAAATCATGAAGAAGACCTCAGTGGATTTCATCTCTGTAGCCTCTTGTATTTACCACTGTTATTTTTCTTTCTGGATCTGCCTCTGGTGATGTCAGATGACCCAGTCTGACTTTAGGCAGCCTGTTTGATACTTCCAGTGATCTGCTGTCACTGGCTGTCTCCTTCAATTGTTAATATGGTCCCTTTGCACTCACCAGTCAGGTTTGAGCACCATAGGGCAGGGCCGAATCCCTCCTGGTGTAGGGGCTATTGTTTCCCCTCAGGCTCCTGCTGCTCAGAGGGGAGTGGTCTGCTTGAGCAGGATGATTGCTGCATTTGGGGTTGGCTCAGCACTGGATCTTGGAGGCTACTTTGTCAGTTCTCCCCACAAAAGCCTCCTTCCCCAGTCTGTCTTCAAGTCTCTCTAGTCCACTTTGCTCCACCTCTGCCAGTGATCTACTGTCTCTTTGGTTGTTAATCTGGTCACTAGGACTGAGTAGTCAGGCTTAAGCACCAAAGATCCAGGGAAGAGACCCTCCTGGGGTTGGGGTATTGTTTCCCTTCAGGCAACTGCCACTCAGAGGCGAGTGGTATGCTTGAGCACAAAGGCTGCTGCTGTCTGGGGGATGCCTCAGCACTGGGATCCCAGTGGCTACTCTCTCAGCTCTCTCCTCAAGGCTTCCATCCCCAGTCTCTCCTCAGGCATCTCCTGCCCACTCTGCCTTTTCTTGAGTCCCAGGTAAGTGGCTACAAATGAAAATTTATGTGTTGGCCCCTTAAATGGCCCTGTGTCTCCATCCATCTCTCTCTGGCAGATAGCAACCCTGCTGCTTTTTCCACTGGTTGTTATCTGTGTACCCTTTGGGCTCTGGTGTTATCCACTGCAAATTTTAGCTTAGGGTTTAGACCGCAATCTTCTTTGGTGGATCCAACTCGCTGCTTAATTATCCCATTGGTGCCACTGTCCATTGGTGCCCAGCCAATCCTCTTGAGTCTCCATTGCACTCCTTACCAGACAGACCAGTTGTGCCAAAGTTGGTTCTGTATGTCCAAAGTCATATGCTTACCTCTGGCTATTGCTCAGTTGTTTGTTCTGTGTGGTTTCTCCACAATCGAGTTGTAATTCCAGACTGGTCCTGAGAGGAGGTCAGAGAGACTTCAATTCACTCCTCTTCCATCTTCCTCCCTTTGTATAAAATTTTTTGAATGATAGTTACAGTAAAGAACTGAATTGATTTTTCAAAGACTTATGCTTGGGTTGTCACTGGGCTCTGTCTTCAGAGAGCCTGAGTTCAAATCCATACTTCAGCACTTCCTAGCTATAATCTTCAATTTCCTCATCAGCAAGGAAGACCAGAAAGTGGTGCCAGTTTCTGTCCTCAGTGCTCTCCCCAGATGGACCAGTTTGAAGGTTCACATGTCCTCTTGCTGCCTCTGTTCTTGGAGGTGCAGCCTGCAACACAAAAGGGGTATGTGGGTGTGGGCATGTGGGAGGTTTTCCAGGGACACCAGTTGGTACCAGCTGGCTTCCCCCACCCTACAAACACCCCTTTAGGGCACTGAGCCCCCTTCTCAGTTGTGTAACACCCTGGGGGGCTTGCCTAGCTGCAGCCTCAAGTTGCCACTGCTAAGTACTGCTGGCTGCTGCTGCTGCAGAAGGAGGAGGTGGAAAGACCCTGGGGGAATAACTTGGTCTAAAGAATATCCAACACTGTAGCTTCTTGACAAGTCTGTAAGCAGAGTCACCAAGGATAAAAAGAGAGAGGACCTAAGTAAACAACATAAAAAATGAAAGAGGAGAGATTACAACTGGTATCTCAAATATAAATGATTGTAAAAATTTACTATGAAGAACTATATGCCAAGAAAGTTGAAAACCAGTGTTCCTCTCTCACACACTCTTTTTCTTCTTTTTCTTAAAGCAGTCCTTTTAGAAAACCATGGTGAAAACACTTTTCTAAAAAATTATAATATTCCTAAATTGAATGAAGAAGAAGCAGAAAACCTGAACAGACTGACAACAGTTCACAAAATCAAAGTAGTAATGAAAAAATTCACAGCACAAAAAATCCCTGGGCTGGATGGTTTCACAGGAGAACCTTAAAAAACATTTAAGGAAGAGCTAAGCCCTGTCCTTCATAGACTATTCCAAAAAATCCAAGAAGAGGGAAGACTTCCAAAAATTTTTTTTATGAAGCCAGCATCACCCTAATTCCAAAACCAGATTAAGACACAACAAAGAAGGAAAATTACAGGCAATATTGCAGATGAACATAGATTCTAAAGTCCTCAACAAAAAATTAACAAACTGCATCCAGTAATGCATTAAAAAGACCATACATCATAATCAAGTAGGATTCATCCCAGGGATGCAAGGATAGTACAACATTCAAAAATCAATAAACATAATATATCACATAAACAAAAGGAAAGACAAAAACCACATGATCATACCAATAGATGCAGAAAAAGCATTTGATAAGGTACAGCACCCATTTATGATAAAGACACTTAGCAAAGTGGGAATAGAAGGAGCATTCCTAAACATAATAAAGGCCATATATGAGAAACCTACAGCCAACATCATACTCAATGGGCAAAAACTAAAAGCTTTCCCACTAAGATCAGCAAAAAGACAAGGATGTATGCTTTAACCACTTCTATTTAACATAGTATTGGAAGTTCTAGCCACAGGGATCAGACAAGAAAAAGAAATAAAAGGCATCCAAATCGGAAAGGAGGAAGCAAAACTGTCATCATTGCAGATGACACGATAGTGTACATAGAAAATCCTATAGAATCCACCCAAAAACTGTTCAGCCTAATAAGTGAATTTGGCAAAATAGCAGGATAAAAAGTCAATATTCAGAAATCAAAGGAATTTTTGTACACTAACAATGAAGTACCAGAAACAAAAATCAGGAAAAAAAATCCCATTTCATATAGCAACAAGAAAAATAAAGTACCTAGGAATAAACCTAGTCAAGGAGGTAAAACACCTGTACTCAGAAAACTACACAACACTGAAGAAAGAAATTAAGGAATATACAAACAAGTGGAAGCATGAACCATGTTCATGGATTGGAATTAACATAAAAATTCTCATACTACCTGAAGCAGTTTATAGATTCAATGCATTCCCTATTAAAATACCAATGAGGTATTTCATGGATATAGAATAAACATTTAAAAAATTATATGGAACCATAAATGACCCCAAATAGCTGCAGCAATTTTGAGAAAGATGAACAAAGTAGGAGGAATCACAATACCTGATTATCAAACTGTATAACAAGGCCACACTAATAAAAACAGCCTGGTACTGGCATAAGAACAGACATATAAA
Source organism: Carollia perspicillata (assembly GCA_004027735.1). NCBI lineage: Eukaryota > Metazoa > Chordata > Mammalia > Chiroptera > Phyllostomidae > Carollia > Carollia perspicillata. Next base: position 1,347 of record PVKM010031206.1, on the reverse strand, counting down.
CCAATGGAACAGAACAGAGAGCCCAGAAATAAACCCAAGTCTCTATGGTCAATTAATATTTGACAGAGGAGGCAGCAACATAAAATGGAGTAAATATAGCCTCTTCAACAAATGGTGTTGGGAGATCTGGACAGCTACATGCAAAAAAGTGAAACTCGATCACCAACTTACACCGTACACAAAAATAAATTCGAGGTGGATAAAAACCTTAAATATAATTCTCAAAACCATGAAAGTCCTAGAGATGAACATAGGCAGGGAAATCTCAGGTATTCCATGCAGTAATATTTTCACTGAAATGCCCCTTAGAGCAAGGACATAAAGGAAAGAATAAATAAATGGGGCATCATCAAAATAAAAAGCTCCTGCACAGCTGAAGAAAACATCAGTAAAATGAAAAGGGAACCAACCATATGGGGAAATACATTTGGCAATGATACTTCAGATAAGGGTTTCATCTCCAAAATACATAGAGAACTTGCACAACTCCACTCCAGGAAGACAAGCAATCCAATTAAAAAGTGGGCAAACGACCTGAACAAACACTTCTTCAAGGAGGACATACAGAGGGCCTAGAGACATGTGAAAAGATGTTGCTCAACATCAGTAGCCATCAGAGAGATGCAAATGAAAATCCCAATGAAATACCACTTTACACTGGTCAGAATGGCCATCATAAACAAAGCAACAAAAAAGTGTGAGAGAGGTTGTGCAGAAAAGGGAACCCTATACACTGTTGGTGAGAACGTGGACTGGTGCAGCCACTGTGGAAAATAGTATGGAATTTCCTCAGAAAACTGAAAATGGAACTACCTTTTGACCCAGCAATTCCATTGCTGGAACTATACACTAAGAATCTTGAAACACCAATTCAAAGGAACCTATGCACCCCAGTGTTCATAACAGCACAATTTGCACTAGCCAATTGCTGGAAGCAACCTAAGGACCCTTCATTAAATGAGTGGGTAAAAAAATTGTTGTACATTTACATGATGGAATGTTATGCAGAAGAAAGAAAGAATGAGCTCCTACAATTTACAACAGCTTAGATGGTTCTGGAGGGCATTATGCTAAGTGAAAGAAGGCAAGTGGTAAAAGAGAGATATCATAGGATCTCACATGTAAGTGGAACCTAATCAGCAAGACAAAAAAGCAAGCTAAATATAACCAGAGACATTGAAATTAAGAAAGAACTCACAGTAACCAGGGGGGAGGTAGAAGGGAATAATGGGGGGGGGAGGGAAGGGTTGTCATGATACATGTATGAACGACACATGGACAAAGCCAAAGGGGACTAGGATCAAGGGTGGGAGGTGGGGGTGGCTGGGATCGGAGGAGTGCTGGGGG